>JAMPIV010019192.1:415000-527500 GCA_024509875.1 Oreohelix idahoensis | reverse complement strand
TGTATGTATGTATGTATGTATGTATGTATGTATGTATGTATGTATGTATGTATGTATGTATGTATGTATGTATGTATGTATGTATGTATGTATGTATGTATGTATGTATGTATGTATGTATGTATGTATGTATGTATGTATGTATGTATGTATGTATGTATGTATGTATGTATGTATGTATGTATGTATGTATGTATGTATGTATGTATGTATGTATGTATGTATGTATGTATGTATATGTATGTATGTATGTATGTATGTATGTATGTATGTATGTATGTATGTATGTATGTATGTATGTATGTATGTATGTATGTATGTATGTATGTATGTATGTATGTATGTATGTATGTATGTATGTATGTATGTATGTATGTATGTATGTATGTATGTATGTATGTATGTATGTATGTATGTATGTATGTATGTATGTATGTATGTATGTATGTATGTATGTGTATGTATGTATGTATGTATGTATGTATGTATGTATGTATGTATGTATGTATGTATGTATGTATGTATGTATGTATGTATGTATGTATGTATGTATGTATGTATGTATGTATGTATGTATGTATGTATGTATGTATGTATGTATGTATGTATGTATGTATGTATGTATGTATGTATGTATGTATGTATGTATGTATGTATGTATGTATGTATGTATGTATGTATGTATGTATGTATGTATGTATGTATGTATGTATGTATGTATGTATGTATGTATGTATGTATGTATGTATGTATGTATGTATATGTATGTATGTATGTATGTATGTATGTATGTATGTATGTATGTATGTATGTATGTATGTATGTATGTATGTATGTATGTATGTATGTATGTATGTATGTATGTATGTATGTATGTATGTATGTATGTATGTATGTATGTATGTATGTATGTATGTATGTATGTATGTATGTATGTATGTATGTATGTATGTATGTATGTATGTATGTATGTATGTATGTATGTATGTATGTATGTATGTATGTAAACAAATAAAACGGTATTGAATCAGTTTTTCAAATTAACGGTACACGGAGCTCTATATATAAATATAAATAAATAAATATATATAATGCGCATTAATTATTTTCCTGTTCTAAGATATCCTTGGTGTTGCGTGCATTTTTTGACGCACATTTTACAAAAATCGATATGGCTATTTAATATGGGAAAAATATAGACATTCATTCATTTGTGTATGAAAATGCTGTCTATGGTAAAAGCGAGATAATCCATGTTTGATTCACACTTTTGATTATAGGAGTAATCGTTCTGGATATTGATCCAGCGCAAGGATATTGCGCTTGCGTTTGTACTTATTTTTTTAGGGCCAGAAAATATATTAATTTGCTTATTGTGTTTATGGCCTGAATTCATATGTATTACATATTATTAGTACAAGTAGAATCAGTCCTATATTGTATATTTTGGATTGGTAGGAAGGACTAGATTCTTGTATTCCGGTCTAGCGGAAGTATGAGTTGTCTTGACAAGTCGTGATGAGTTCCGATGTACTGCTTACAAATGGCGGGGTACGTTTTTCTAGAGCTGGTCCTTTCGTCAGGAAAAAATGTCTCACGAAGTGGTTTTTCTTCTGAAGGAGATGGTGTCTCTACGATAGTTTGTGTTAGAGACTCTCCTTATGTCAGTATATAGATGATTCGGACTCCAGGTAAACCCAGCTCCTATTTTTGATGATCTCTCGTCGGTTAGGCCTAGCTTGACTTTTGTGCTTCGCTATGCTAATGTCGTGTTTTGTATCGACGAAGATGACAGATTTTCCTGCAGCGGTTATGGCTACATGAATTAACCTGATCACCGTAGAGCTGTATGGAAACATTTATGAAATCCTTTATATACCCATTATAAATTAACTCTGGCTTATATTCTCCTTCCTATGAATGAGAATATAGAATTGCTTTGGCAGCTAGCGCCTTCAATAGATTATCTAACATTTGGAAATTACGATCATTGAATATACATACCAAGCTTCGTCTGTTTAATTCAAATGTTATCTCAGTGTTAACATACGGCTGTGAGAGTTGGAAAATAACAAAATCATTGGAGAACAAGCTGAATACATTCGAGAACAAATGTCTTAGAAAACTCATGAACATCAGTTGGAAAGAATTCAAGACTAATCGACAAATAAGAGAAGACTCTAGGCAGAAATATGTCTCCGACTATATAAGGAAAAGACGATGGTCATATATCGGTCATGTCCTACGAATGCAAAACAACAGAATACCACTACAGGCGCTCACTTGGGTTCCTGAGGGTAAGAGGAAAAAAGGAAGACCAAAAGAAACACTCAGAAGAACAATAATAAGAGAAGGAAGAACGTTGGGCCTAAATAATGTGCAAGAGCTAAGAGGAGTGGCGTCACAACGAACAACCTGGAGAGCACTGGTTTCTGCCTTATGCGCCGTGTTTGGTGCTTAAAGAATTTATTATTATTATTATGAATGAGTGAACGACAACTCAGGGAGGTAGCCATGTTGGATTTCGGTCATCATATGTTTTGATCACTGCCAAGAGAACAGATTATTTATCTTATTATCGGACAGTGACAGGGAGATCTCAATCTTGCTAGAAACCCCCTTCGTGGTTTCATAATATATATACTACAAACTATGGACGTCAAGTAACTTTAGTTATTTATCGATTCGCCTTCACTGACGCGTTTAGTCAGATAGGGGAATGTGGCCATAATGTATCATGACATTGAACTTTTGATGTACTGCCCATTATTTCTGAAGGTGTCATGACTTCAGATCTGCTATGTATACCTACAAATTGATATGTCAACATACCATGATGTACTCGTATGTCCCAGTGTGTACGTCTGAATAAATTGAGTAAACTAAGATTCCAGCAGTCTGCATTGGTGCCTTGTAGACACAAGTGTATGAGTGGTTATATTGGTCAGCACACGAACAGTACACCATTCGCGGTAATCACACTCTACACTTCTACTTCATACATACACCATCCTGCGTCGGCTGAAGTGACCAAGTTTAGGGCCTGCTTCCCCTGGAGCCTTTGCCTTCCCTAACTCAGGACTAGGGTGAGTTACCCATTTACAGCTGGGTAGACTGGAGCATGCCTGATCTCAACAACACACCACTCTTCCTTACAGAGCAGACAGACTGATACTTTACAGTGTGTGTGTGAAAGCAACTTTACAGAGTGGGAAAGAACAAAACTTTACACTTGGTGAGCACATGTATTTGCACCAACTACTCACCAACTCCCACTTTTTTCTCTCTTTCTCTCTCTGTCTGTCTCTCGCTCTATAATTCTCAATCACGTCACATATAGCACCCATGCCATAATTTAACGTAATATAACTGATAATTATAGCAATACAGCGTTTCACCGTACATCAACACTTGCGCTGGCGAGAACCAGAACTTCCGCGTGAGCGCGTGTGACCTGCCTGGAGGAGTAACGCAGAAAGTGGACTTGAAGTGACTGGTACAACTTTTGCAGAATCATCTATTGGTCGGACCTAACGAGACATGTTATGTTGTGTTATCTAGGACTTAACGAGGATTTTTATTATGTGTTAGTATTTGTCTAGAACACGCTTTTTAATATATCTACACTTGTTAATTAGTTGTCTGAACTGATATAAGTGAAACATTGAGACATCCAGCTCAATAAAACTTTGGATACGTTTGTTTTTCCAAGCATAAGGTGGTGGTTTTTAATATTTGTGATCACACAAATTCACATAATTATGTAAGTACTTAAGGTGGTTTGAATAATGTGTTCACACGATGAATATTTGTTATGTCTTAGATATGTCTGACTCTCTATAATATCGTATGCCCAGTGTGGTTCCGGGGGTCGGGGTTCTCTTAAGAGACAAAGAAAGAATATGCCTACTGCATTCTCTGGCATGTCGTACAAGGCCACTAATTAGAGGGTGTACATGGGAATGGTAGCTTCATTATGTAAGACAAATTGTAACAGACACCATCCAGCAAGACTATGTGAATGTTTTGTGCAGGTTTCCTGCAAGGGGACTAGCTACAGTGTTAGCTCCCTGCTCCGCCAGGAACACAAAGGAAAATAACGAATATAATAACGGTATAGTGAGTGAATATATTTATGTTAGCGAACCAATTGTATGACCTTCCAATGTACGTAGTGTTCTTTACTGTCCTTAACAACATTAAAAATATGATTATCTGCATAACGATCACGATTATCATCATCTATCATTTGTCTTCTCCACCTCGTTAACTTAAGATTACTAGTCAGAGAAAGTTTGAACCTTTTATGTGGGTTTGTGTTTATGCGTGTTCTCAAGTGTTGTACACAGCGTGATCTCAAGTGTTGTACACAGCGTGATCTCAAGTGTTGTACACGGCGTAATCTCAAGTGTTGTACACAGCGTGATCTCAAGTGTTGTACACAGCGTGATCTCAAGTGTTGTACAAAGCGTGATCTCAAGTGTTGTACACAGCGTAATCTCAAGTGTTGTACACAGCGTGATCTCAAGTGTTGTACACAGCGTGATCTCAAGTGTTGTACACGGCGTAATCTCAAGTGTTGTACACGGCGTGATCTCAAGTGTTGTACAAAGCGTGATCTCAAGTGTTGTACACAGCGTAATCTCAAGTGTTGTACACAGCGTGATCTCAAGTGTTGTACACGGCGTAATCTCAAGTGTTGTACACGGCGTGATCTCAAGTGTTGTACAAAGCGTGATCTCAAGTGTTGTACACAGCGTGATCTCAAGTGTTGTACACGGCGTAATCTCAAGTGTTGTACACAGCGTGATCTCAAGTGTTGTACACAGCGTGATCTCAAGTGTTGTACACGGCGTGATCTCAAGTGTTGTACACGGCGTGATCTCATTCGTCAACTTCAGTTATACTTCTTCGTGAAGTACACTTCCATCTGGTCGAGCATGACTCCATAACCTCCTGAACCCAATGATATGGCTCATTGGGAGTGGGTGCTTCCAACATTGTGAAACTTTGCATGGCTTGACCATGCTAGCTGACAGAAACTAAGACTTAGTAGCTATCAACTCTTTATCTGGGTTCGTTTATTTTTAAACGATAATATATACATATAACCGAAGCACTTCGGTCTAGGTTGAAGAACACGTGCCACGCCAAAAGACGGCAAACGTATCAAAGAAACCAATTACAACCCCCCACCCAAAAAAAAACAAAAAAAAAACCATTACTTGCTTGGGTTAACTGGGATCGTGTTGGAAGTTGTCCCTGGGTGGATCAAGCGGGTTTCTGATAAGACGAAGAAATAATATAACAACTGATTCCGCATGCATGTCGTACATGGCGACTAGTATAAGGTTGTACATGAGGCTGGCAACCTCATCATAAAAAACATATTGCTACAGAAGCCAGTGCTGCAGAAACAAGTGAAGGCTTCCGGTAAGGGAACCAGCTATTGTGATGGCTCTATGCTCCACGAGGAGCGACAAGGAAAACGACAAGGGTAATCATCAGCTAGTGCCACTTAACAAGTCTGGTTAACATTTGTTTATTTTTTGTCATTTTAAAATTAGTTCTCGCCTTCTTTCTCTTCCATTTTTGTTCTTCTGTTCCCGACGAAGGCCTTGCTGTCATAACGTAAACAATTCTCTTTATCCTGTGTCCCAGTTTAGACGCTTCATTTATTTTCGTTTATCCCGACATTAGCGTCCGGCTGGCAGAGTGGTTAAAGCGCTGGTCTCTCGCAGCAAAGGTGCCTGTTCGATTCACGGTATATACCCGCTCCAGTCTACCCAGCTGTAAATGGGTACCTGACTTTGATCTTGAATTAAAGAAGGAAAAGGCAGAGAGGAACTGGTCACCTCCAGCTCTAGAAGCAAGTCCTAGTAAAGTGAAGTCTCTAACAGTTCACTCCCCTACGACAGAACTACCTTGACTTTTTACTCCGACGTTATCATTATCATCATTCACATTGTCGCTTCTAATGAAGCATGAGGACATGTCACAGGACTTCCTCCCCTTGCTCTACAGTGATGGTCCAACAGTGGCCAAAATTCAGAGTATCTACTGTGGGTCTTTAAAGGTATCTACCTTTTGCTCAAGATTACTTTTAGCGGAGATTTGAAATGAAGAATGATGCTTCAAATCTAGGGAGCCACAAAGGAATTTAAGAAATCAGGTACTACAGCTGATATTCGCCAGGCTGTAATAAACGTTTTTATCTTCCCAGACCTTCTATGAGGAGAATTTCGCTAGTTTGATGAGCCCCTAACTGATTTAATCCAGTAAAACATTATTTCAATAGCTCTGATTATGGGTATTTAATCTGATTAAGACATCCGTGTGCAGTTCGCTCAAAATTGTTAAATCAACTATAAATGTGTAACAAGTTTAATAATCAATTATAGTTAATAATGTAAAATAAATAAGGGAAATTTTAGATTTAGGGTTCGTGACAGGTGATGCTCTTATTTTAAGAGTTCACTTGGCAGCTTTAAGTGGGTACCTAGCTGCCAATAAGATGCCGGTTGGCTTCTGCTTCAGCCGATGTTGGATCTTTGCAGGTTGTAAACTGGTTCACTCTCGTCACTGGTCAAGTCTGGTGGCTTTAACACGCCCCTCGTAGTATCGTGGGGTAATTACGAAGATAGTCCAGCATTTTCAAGACCCTTCTGATGTAGGCGTCTAGCTTTGGCTGAAGGCCACTTATACCACACACTTGTTCCACAGACTAGTACCACCAATTGGTACCACCGACTAGTGTCATGAAGTGAGAGAGAAACAAATATCTCTCCTGAGTATTGGGTCTCCTGACACGAAAATCAGGTGTTTCTCCATTTCATTCCACCATCCCATCTGCCTCAGAACATTACCGTCTATGAGCATTAATGTTAATCTCAGTGAGCGGAAACACCCATTGCATTTATATAGAACACGTTTACATATACATATGCACTGGTTGAAAATGTTAATGTAATAATTTGGTGCATTATTTCTGTCATCATCCACTCCCTGCTCCATTGGGAACTTGGAACTACCTCTACTTTTGGTTCTGTATGAGAAGCCCGCATGAAGCGGTCCACCAGCTCTTGCAGTGGTGGTTCATGAAACCATCATTCTATATGCTTAGGTTGCCAGCCTCGTTTGAACTTGGATACTCAGCAGCAATTTTCACATGGTAGCCTCTTACATGCGGTCTGGGATATTAATTTAACTAGAATCCCACTATGACTTCGCGTTAAGGTTCCTATGATTCCGGGCTTTCCGTATTAGCAAATGTTGAGTTATCTTACTGTGTAGGTCTAGAAAATGCTCAAATACGTTGTCCGGTCCTTTAAATTAAAATCCTGATTCTATTCCTTATTCTAGCGTGTCTGACTGTCTTCTTCACGAGTTGAATTAGCAGTCCCGTAGACTCCGAATGTGCTAGATTATAACCCCACGCATCCACATTGCTACTGTAGGACAAGGTTCCAATCAGAAATGTTACATTTTAACATCTCAAATGCGAAACCAATAGCAATCAACGTGTGTTTTTGGTAGGGTCTATCCCCACTACCCTCTCATGGAAAATTCATGAGTGACACATAAGATGTGATTTTTTCACAAGTCACTGCCATATAATGTATGTTCGCTTCCGTTGATATTGATCATGTTTACAAGCTACCACTTTATAGATCTATCACTGAAAATATCTATCAAGGTTGACAACTTATCGTAACTATTGCCTACAACAAATCTGACCTGAACGATTATATCATTTCGTGCGTGTCTTTATTCTGCCACCAGATAGGTATTTACCGACACGTTCCTGTGCTATAGTTCCACAACTATCATGCAACCACCTGGTTTCTTGTTCCCTCCCAGTTAGAAAATATTATCGGTGATAAGACAACTGACTGTGGCGATCTCCGCCTTGTTTACGTATTAATCCAGGCGCTTCCATTCACTGCCTGGTCGGCAATGTGTTACGCACTCGTAAACAACCTTTCACTCTAAAGATCCAGAAGTCAATACGGGTTCAAACGAAAGTCAGTGATTACAATAATCAGTAAAGATGGTCGATGAAGCCCAGACATGACAATAATTGAAGGAAGAAAGTGTAAACATTGAATCGAAAATCACAACTACTGTAAGAGATGGGAAAAAAGAAAGCGTAGAGCACACAATGAATTACAAGATGGTACAGGAAAATGGGACGACCGACGTTATTTCGTCACAGGACATCACAGCAGTTGGTCCACTTACAGGAAGCCGGCACTAAAGAATTCATGTATTCTTCCAGCGATGCTTGATGCAGCTTTTTATCTTTAAATGATGAGTTTGCCAGCCTCAAACAAAACCTGGTAATTTCCTATCTTTTGTACCTTTTTGCTCCGCAGTGAATATATGTAGTTAGGTGTTGTTTCGTAGCGCTTAGGGTTAGGATTAGGGTTAGGATTAGGGTTAGTATTATGGTTAACACTAACCCTAACACAAACCCTAATCCTAACCCTAATTCTAACCGTAATCCTAACCCTAGGAGCTACGAAACAACACTTGACTATACATATTCACTGCGGAGCAAAAAGGTACGAAAGATAGGACGTAGTGAGATCGGATGCCTAGCCTTCTTGAATAAGGGCGAACAAAAATTGGAGATCACGCGTGCAAGTTGCTCACGTTAAAAATCCCTCGGCAGCTGGAAATCGTAAAGAGGAGGCCATACGGCCACTGCTCTGCCAAAATTTACAAAATTAGGAAAACCTACCCACCACAAAAATATTTATAGAATGTGTGATTCCTGTATAAATACATTGGGATCCTCGCAGGTGCTACGGAGTTCATGCACTGTGATGAGATCCTCTATGTGTGGTCTAATGAAGGAGATCGGAGCACTGATGAAGTTGTACGTGTACAATGAAGATGGTCATTAACACCAAACAAAACAAACCAAACAAATCAAACCAAATCAAACCAAACCAAACCAAATGCTCAAGGTCTGGGAATAGACAATGAAATAATAGGACTTCAGCACTGTCACGCGTGTCGTACAAGACATGAGGTTGTGCATGAGGCTGACAACCTCACGATGTAAATCAAATTGCCACAGAAACAACTGTTGCACGCACACGTGACTGCTTGGTACAGGCTCCCTACAAGGGGACCAGCAGTAGTGGTGACCCCATGCTCCGTCTGGAGAAAACAAGAAAATAAATGAAATAGTGCTACTTATTGTTGACACTTTTTTTTATAATCTCCATGATGATTGTACAAGAGATCATACGACGGTAGTTTCCCGTTGCCTTCCGTCGGTTTCTGTGTGGTTATCTTTGACTAAAAAGTCTAACCCACAAGACGGTGGGGAAGGGAGAGATTAAAGCGCCCGAAGAAGATGAAGAGATTAGTCTTCATGTGGGGACCCAAGACGCATCAAAAGTGAGGAATACAGTCAGCGACCCATAGCTTGACTGCCTGCGTCAGGGTCAGCGAACCAGAGCTGACCAAGACCCTACTCCACCTCCACGTGGTGGTCCTGGAAACAGGCTGCATCACTGCAGTCTGGCTGAAGAGTAGGGATCGAAGAGGGAAGGCAAACCCGGTCCCAAAAAATGCCGTGCGGAAGTCGGATGTGTCGGCCGAAAGGCGCAAATACCGCAGCTTCGCTGTAAACGGACACAACGGAACCAACGTCTTTTTCAGGACGAACGAGGAAGAAGAAGAAGAAGACATCTTCATGTCAGTTTCCAGGCAGTTGGTGCTTTAATTATTAATATTTGTTGCCAATATTGTTATCTGTATGATTATGTCACAACTTTTCAGCTCTCGAACCCATACTTGCCAAGTCTTCCTATCCCGTACCATCCGCCCAATCAGTAGGATTACATACATTTATGCTGTTTTCTTTACGATATATATATATATGACGTGGTCACGTTATTTTCTACAAATAAGTAATCCATACCCCCACCTTTATACTGAGTACGCTAGATCCAAATCCACAGCACTCTTCACACTCAACTACATTAAGAGGTATAATTAAATACAGCAGCCTATTGCACACGCCCAATTCATGACGTCTGCAAAGTGAAGTTTATAAACAATGCGTCTTTTGTTACGGCATTTCCAGAAAATAGCCTTCAGGTGAATTTATTTCTCCGCAATGCGACAAGGAAATGTAACTGCTTTGTTTAGACTGAAGTCTGCAGTCATTGTGGTTGCTTAACATCCACAGGTTGGATTGTAAAGCCAATTTTTATTTTTAAATTTTTACATCCGTACTTTTATCTATTGTTTATTTTTGAAACAAAGGTCAAAACAATTAGCAGGAACGAAGGTCTTTTATATTTGGACATGCGCCCTAATATAACCGACTAGGTTTAACAGTTAAAAAATGAATAATTGTTTAGAAAAATTATTCATCACAGTGTAATGTTATGGTTTTCGAAAAGCTGGACAGTTCACTTGGCAGCTTTTAAGTTTTATTTAGCTGCCAATAGTTTGATGGTTTTTGCTCTCGTTGATGTTTGGTTCTTCGCAGATAGATGATTGGATCACACTCGTCACTGGTCAAGTTTGAAAGTTGTAGCACGTTTCAAGAAGTATCATGGAGTAACTACCAAGCTAGTCCCGCATCTCTAAAACATAACTGATTATTAAATTTGTTACTTGTATAAACACCTCTACGACATCTCGCAGCTGAAATCCACACCTGTGGCCATCCACTTCAATGGCCCTGGCCACCACGGTGCCACTGGCATCCAGGTGACAGCCATAAGGTCCTGTTCATCGGACGCCAACAGTCGGTTCCGCCTGGAACAACGCCTCATCCATCTTATGGGTTGCCTCAAACCCAATGGTTTGAACACCCAGCATTCTTTTGTTTGAGGCACATTTTTCTATCTAGCCCCAGTTCTATAATGACTGCGATTACCCTTGACTACCCTTTTTAATTTTTTTAATTACATTTTTTAAAATACAATTTTTATATATTTTATTTTACTTATTATTTTTTTCCTTCAATATGTATTACTTTTCCCCCACACGGTTTTCCAGTCCTTGTTTTCATTATCTTTTATTTATAGTTTCAGTGTAATATTTACTTCCGATTTCCGGTTCAGTAGCGGCCATTTTCGCTCCAACACATGACACTATCAGGGAGTATTTGTCTCTTATTTCTATAGTTTCATGTTCTCCACTTAATTCTCACTTTCTTTCCCTTCTGTCTTTTGTTTGTCTGTCCCTGACGAAGGCCCTGTGGCCGCAACGTAGGTTTCCTTGTCCTTTCTCTTAGTAAGACGTATTACTTGTCGTGTTTTTTTTTTTCCTACTTGTATAAAGACAAAATCTAAAGTTGATTTAATCGTTTTGAATGTACTGCAACCATATGTCTCAGACCATTTCTTAAATACACAAACAGAGCTATATAATAATATTAAGAGGAATTTCGCTGACTTAACTCAGCTGGGGGCTGGAACGAGCTAACGAATGATAAGAAAACTTTATCCTTCACAAAAGTTGACGGCAGATACTAGAGTTAACATTTGCTCAGCCTCATGCAGCATTGTTCTCGCTTTTCTGAATATCTTGTGAAACTCCCTTGAGGTAGAAGCATCATTATCCTTGTACCTACAACTCTGCCAAGAGTAATCTTGTGCGAAGGTAGACACCTTTGAAGACACACATTAGTTACTCTTGAGTTTTGGCCACTGTTGGACCACTACTGCAGAGCTAAGGGGAGGCAACCCTTGACAGTTTTTAATATTCTCTATATTATTAACTTTCTTAAGTATTTCTGCTGGGTGATAGTCCTTGTCTGGTTTCTTGATCTCCCAGGGTGGAACCACCGGCCTGTATTCACAACTGTTATTATTTGATGTAATTAAAGTACCCAAGTGGACAGTTTCCTCCATACACTTCCATCCTGTAGGGTATCCCCTATTGGTATTCATTGGATTGGCCTGAGTTGTTAATTTATATTAAGTAAAAGCTGTATATGCTGGGTGAAACTTGTCTATCAAAACTTTGTTCAGTCTTAACTCCTTTCTCCGTAATTCCAAGGGTAGAATTCATAAAGCCACCTCTAGAGCCTCCATTGATGTTGACCTTATTGCACCTGCTATTGCACAAACAGCCTGATGCTGAATTATATCTAATTTAATCTTCTTACTGTATGCAGCAGAACCATACATTATACTTCATAATCTATTTTTCCTGTAATAAAAGATTTATAAAAAGTAAGCATTGTCTTAGCGCTTCCTCCGCCATCCATTACCTTTCAAATATCTTAATAAGTTAGTCAATCCTGTGCAAGACTCCACTAGCTTATGTATGTGTTTATTCAAGTTTAGCGGTTGGTCCAACCAAGAATGAGAAGTCAGTGATCGACTATGCCATTGTTCGGAGAAGCTCATTCAGATATGTCCGAGATGCAAGAGTCTGGAGGGGGCCAGAGATTGGAAGTGATCACTACCTGCTAACAATCAAACGAACAACTGAAAGAGTTGCTCAGCCTAGGAACTGCCCAACCTCACGCAAGAAACCAAGTAAACGAGCAGGAGAAATGAGCATTAGGACCTACAAGCTGAGAGAGCCAGAAATTAAGACCAGATATCAGGGGCTTATTGCTACAGCAGTGAGCAACACAGAAGAACGACCTGATGACTTGGAAACCCTCTGGAATAAATTCAATGATATCATAAAGACAGCTGCTGCAGAAGCATGCGGTGAAGTCCGACTTGGGAACCAGAGAAAGAGGACACCTTGGTGGACAGAGGAAGTCAAAGAGAAAATAAGAGAGAAGAAAATGGCATGGAAACAATACTTAGGAGCTAAAAACACAACAGGACAAATGGAAAAATATAGAGAATATGTGATACTCAGAACAGAAGCAAAGAACAAAGTGCTAGCAGCAAAACAGAAGTCCTGGGAAGAATTTGGAGAAAAGCTAGAAAAAGATGCACAAGAAAACCAGAAATTGTTCTATAAGACCCTAAAGAACATGAGGAAGGAAGAACAATGCCCTCTCAAATTTATAAAGGACAAGCAAGGCAAATTGCTTACTGCCCCGAAGGAAGTAATGGAAAGATGGAAAGAATATTTCTCAGAACTCCTGGATGGTGAGCATGGTGAAGCAACAGAAATGATAACCACTAGCACAGAAGAGAAAACCAATGATGGTGAAGATGACATAAAGATGGAAGAACTAAGGGCAGCACTAGAGAAAATCAAGATGGGCAAAGCAGCAGGGCATGATGGTATAACACCAGAAATGGTTAAGTACATGGGAGCATCAGGCGACCTATTACTCTTAAAGGTCCTACAGGCAGCATGGTGCAACAAGACCATACCAAAGGATTGGGAGATTGCCATCATAACACCAATTTTCAAAAAGGGTGACAATCGACAATGTGGAAACCATAGAGGCATATCCCTTCTCAGTGTCCCTGGTAAAATCTACTCTAGAATCCTAGAGCAGAGACTCCGACGCCTAGCTGAGCCACAATTGGATGAGGTCCAGTGCGGATTCCGAGCAAACCGAAGTACTCAAGACCTAATCTTCACACTCAGACAGCTGAGTGAAAAGGCCCTTGAGTATAAGAGTGAGATCCATCTTTGTTTCATAGATCTGGAAAAGGCGTTTGACAGAGTCCCCTGGAGCAAACTTTGGGACTGTTTGGCAAGGAAGAATATTCCAGCACCTCTGATTCATGCTATACAGAGCTTCTACAAGTCTTGCAGAAATTATGTGAGGACAGCAAACCATAAGTCAGAGGAGTTCAGGACCACCACTGGTGTGGGACAGGGTGATGTCCTGTCACCTTATCTTTTCATACTCCTCGTGGACGATGTCATCGGGGCATGTGGGGAGAGAACAAGAGGGTATTCAGTGGGGTACTGGAAGATGAGACAGGTCTATATTTCGGAGCTGGCGTTTGCTGATGATGTTGCCCTGATTGCTAGATCAGAGGCACATCTCCAGTCCGGCCTGCAGGTCTGGAGGGAGGGGCTGGAGAGGAGAGGGATGGTCATGGGCAGCTCTGGAGCGGGGTCCATGGTGGTGTCACGAGAAGAGAGAAAACATCAGATTAAGTTGGGAGAACAGGTCCTGGAGCAGGTCGACCACTTTAAATATCTCGGAGCTGTTATAGACCGAAGGGGAGGCATCAGAGAAGAGTTGGCCACTCGAAAAGCAGCGGCTGGGAGACTTTATCAGGCCATAAATCGTGGATTCCTCAGCGGGAGGGGGGTTGGTGGGAAAACGAGGATGGCTGTATACCGTTCCACCTATGTCCCAGTTTTGACATATGGATGCGAGTCGTGGGCGGTGACTGCGGCCCACGGGGGCCAGATCCAAACCTCGGGGATGGGGTGTCTGAGGAGGGTGGTTGGGGTGGCGGGAGGGGACATGGTCCGCAACCAGACGATCCGTCAAGGCCTGAAATCCCATCCGCTGCAGACCCAAATAGAACAGTCCCGACTAGGGTGGTTTGGCGATGTCTGCAGAGTGGGAGAAGATCGGCTGCCGCGACGGGCGTGGGAAACAGAGAGCCAGGGATCCGGACCTCCAGGACGGCCCGGAGTTCGCTGGGAGGACAACATTGGACAATCTTTGAGGGACCGAGGACTAGAATGGAACCAGGCCAGGAAGAAGACAGCTGATAGAATGGTCTGGCGCTCTCTCTTCCAAACCTCTACACCTCACGGTAGAAGGGGAACGACTAAGTAAGTAAGTAAGTTAGCGGTTGGTTCAATATTGTTGGTTAACAACCCTACCTTTATTCCCAATGTTTTATTTGTATTCAGCAGAAATCCCCATTTTGTCATCCATTTATATACTTTATTTATTTGCTTTTGTAGATCCTTATTTAATTTTGGCAGATGTTTCCCAGTCATCCATATAGCAACATCATCTGCAAACTGTGACAATTTATTTTTCATATTATTAAATTCTTCACCCAAATAATAAACAATATCTGGAAATCTTCTCAGTAAACTACAAACACTAAATTATAAATATATGAGAGATCCGTAATTTCTGTATTTCTGTACGTTGCACAATGCCGGGGAGTAACAAAAATGTCCGAATTGTCCTCTTTCCACAAAACGAGCCTAAGGAAAATTCTTTGAATTTTAGGCTGAACACCATCACCAACCAAGAACAGCTAACTCGGAGCAACCAAGAACAGCTAACTCGGAGCAACCAAGAACAGCTAACTCGGAGCAACCAAGAAGATAGTTTCAGCCAGTGGCCAAGGATCAAAGAAGACTTTGGACCATTTTTGAAACTGATACCACTAGGTCGTACAGTGGGGGGAGGGGGGGTCATAGTGTCATTAGGTCTCTATACTTCACTACCCTACGGCCTACTTTTGTTGTACGCGACTGCCTTTCATTTCTTACGAGTACCTGCAATATACCCATTTATTTTCATTATTTACTCTTCACAAATCTCTGGTTTCCCTCTTTATGTGTGTCTATAGTCACTGTCACAAGTGGTTCAGATAGAGTCTGTTTGAGACAGATAAAAACCTGAGTGAAGAGTGAGAGAGTTGTGAGAGAAGTGTAGACCGTATGATAGAGTGAGGGATAGCTGCCAGGAGGAAGGTAAGGAGGTTTCTTTTCACACCCACCACTCAATGACAACTTGTTTAAATGCTATTGACCTCCTATGCCTCTCTACGCTCGTGATAGACACGACGAGTAGGGACAACAAATATGGACTGTGACGTCACACTCTACAATAAACAGGCAGTAGTAAAGAGAATTCTGATCCACACTAACAATGATTTGTTGCATCAAGTAACATATATATACGAGTATATATATATATATATATATATATATATATATATATATATATATATATATATATATATATATATATATATATATATATATATATATATATATATATATATATATATATATATATATATATATATATATATATATATATATATATATATATATATATTTATTTATTTATTTATTTATTTATTTATTTATATTTTTATATTTATATATTTATATGTATAGGTGTATATAATTAAATAAAATTCCACAAATGATCAAGCATTGTCTAAACCCGATGTGGAAAAAGCGATACCAAAAAACAACAAACAAAAACCAACCATTATTAATCCCTCTAGGGTACTAACTCTAACTCAAAATACTCTGCTGGTCCTTCTTAGTCATAAACACCAGTGTTCTTCTACACACCACCAAATGAGAATCACTCTTCTACACATGCCACTACCCACTAACTAATCCACCGTCCCTGTCCCTCTTCTTGAGTGCTGTATTAATGGCCTGAATATTTTCACCCTATCCCTCCAGTCTTTTTACTGACTCCGTCGACCGATGAAGGAATTATAAATCCACGAAATGCAATGGACAGAAGGCATATTCTACTTCTTCTTTGATCCTTAGCCACCGACCATCAAAGCAGTCAGTGGCTATCACGCCTGGTGGCGTCTTGTAGGGCAACAACAAATTGATTCCACTTTGCTCGGTCGGTGGCCATCCTTCGTACAGTGTCCCAACTCTGGTTCATTCTTTGCATTTCAGCTTCCACAGTCCTCCGCCAAGTTGTTTTTGGTCGGCCTCTCTTTCGTTTTTCTTCAGGGGTCCATAGCATAGCTGTTCTTGTGATTCCATCGGGGTCTCTTCTGAGGACATGGCCAACCCAGCTCCAGCGTCTGCCAGCTATGATGGTGTGCATGTCCTCTTGCTTGCTCCGAGTAAGCAGATCTTGGTTGGTGATGGTATTCGGCCAAAAGATTCGGTGAATTTTTCTTAGGCATGTTGTGTGAAAAGAGGACAATTTCGATATTTCCTTATCTGTAACTCTCTAGCATTCCGCACCATAGAGAAGCACAGAAAGCACACAGCTCTGATATAATCTTAATTTTGTGCTTATGCTGTACTGAGAGGACTTCCAGATGTTGTTTAGACTAAAAAAGTCTGTTCTTGCTTTGTTGATTTTGTTGTTGATGTCTTTGCTTGCTCCGCAGTCTGGTGTTACTATGCATCCTAGGTATGTGAAGGTGTCTGTTTGTTCCAGTTGCTGATTCCTTACTGATATGGGCTCAGGGTTGCTCACGTTGAGCGTCATGACCTCTGTCATCTTTAGATTGATGTTCAAGCCCAGCTGCTGGCTATACGTATTAAGTATATCCGTTTTTTTCTGGATGTGTTGATGTGAATGTGCTAGTAGTGCAATGTCATCTGCATATTCCAGATCTTCCAATGTAGAAAATGTAGTCCATCTTATTCCTCTTGGAATGCCCTCTGTTGTCTGGCGCATCACCCAGTCTATGACTGTTAAAAATAGAGTGGTTGATAAGGGGTATCCCTGTCGTACTCCTGTCTTCACCTCACAGGTTAGGTTGCTCTGCCCAATGCTACACGTAAAGTTGGCATAGAGGCTTTTTATGATTGACACAATGCAGCTTGGAATTCCATAAGCCTTCAGTATTTTCCATAAACTGTCCCTATGTATACTGTCAAAAGCCTTTTCAAAATCAACGAAATTAATGTACAGCTGTCTTTGCCATTCTGAGCACTGCTCTATAATGTTCCTGAGGGTAAATATATGATCTACACATCTTCTGTTCTTTCTAAATCCTGTTTGTTCTTTCCTCAGTTTGTGTTCTACTGCTTTTGAAATTCTCTGTATAATTATCCTGCCTAGTATTTTGCTGGGAACTGAGAGAAGAGTGATTCCTCTCCAATTATTGCAGTCTGCAAGATCTCCCTTCTTGGGCAATTTGACAATTATTCCTTTGTTCCACCCCGTTGGTGTTGTCCCTGTTTTCCAGACTTGTGCAAATAGTGGTTCTAATAGTTATGCTGCTAAGTCAGGGTCTGTCTTAAATAGCTCTGCATTTAAGTTATCATGGCCAGGAGCTTTTCCATTCTTTAACACTTTGATTGCTGTGATGATTTCTTCTTTTCGTGGAATGTCTTTATTAACATCTAGATCATTTTCAGCCTCAGGAACATTCAATTGTGTCTCTGGTGGTTCCTTGTTCAGAGTTTCTCTGAAATGCTCAGCCCATCTTGTTTCCTGTCCCTCTGCTGTCGTGATGAGATTATATATATATATATATATATATATATATATATATATATATATATATATATATATATATATATATATATATATATATATATATATATATATATATATATATATATATATATATATATATACGTGGAAGTGAAAGCTATGTCTGTGAAGCTAATTACATTCTCAATGACTCTTGAAATCATCCACACACTTCCAGGCATTCCCCCTGTGGTGAAACTTGTTGAGAACCCAGCATTGCACACTAAGCTTGGAGAAGTCACTTGAGCTCCAGGCATAATTCTTTGACTTGGTTGGCTGCATGCTGAAGGATCTCACTGTGGACCCAGTGATAGGCAGGGGAAGCAGAGAAGTGGCGCTGTGCAGGACGTGACAATTCCTTGGGAGAGCCCAGAACCAGAGTACAGTATTTTAGAACTGCATAGTTGGAGAGCCCCCTTGGATGGCGGGGAATGCACAGTACGCCATGCACTTCTTACTCCTAGCTTGGGATCAAATGTGGCGATCCTTTTAAATGCAAGCCAAGCTGGAGAAACTGGAGCTCATGACTTCAACTCATCAGGTCACAGGAAAAGCCTAGATCTATAGTGTAGATAATACCAAGGAATATCAACTTGGTATTGGCTGATAAAGAGCGAGAAGCTCAGCAGTCCTAGTTAAACAACAACAACAAGAAATATATATCCACTGTTGATGTGACCGGGGGAACAGGTACTCACGACACCATTGAGTCAATGTGTGTGACCGTGTGGGGTGTGTAAATGCTTATGGTATCATTCAAGTCA
Source organism: Oreohelix idahoensis (assembly GCA_024509875.1). NCBI lineage: Eukaryota > Metazoa > Mollusca > Gastropoda > Stylommatophora > Oreohelicidae > Oreohelix > Oreohelix idahoensis. The sequence continues at coordinate 508,651 of JAMPIV010019192.1, read as the reverse complement.
TGTATTACTGGAATACTGCCAGAGCTGTTTACTTCTTGATGACTATTGTAACCCAGTCTCGATCCAAAAAATTCCTCTGTGATGTTATTTGTTGTGTGTTAATTATAGCATACTCTGTATAACTTGCAACATGAGTTAGGCAAGAAAGTCTTCAAGTTCCATTAAAACATTTTATTAATATTTACAAACCAGACAAGGTGTCATGAATGCATTCACTTTTGTATTTCCTCCATCAACACATAGATCATTTTATAGGCTATTTTCTCCCTGTAGCCTATCCATGTTGGGGTGAGCATTTTTGCTAGAGTCTCTACTTTCTTTGTGAGTTTTGCTTAGGATGTCATTGCAGGGCTTCGTTTCATACCTTATAAAAATTCAGTTCGTCATCTGCACATTTAGGCATTTCTGGCCTAACGTTATTTCTGAATATATGAAACAAATCACTCGAAGCTGTACTTACTGTATCATAAGAATTTCCAACATTATAAAATAAAGCTTATCTGCTTTATTGAGTTGATGTCTTGATACTTCAAGATCAGCAGACGTCCGTACAGACTGGCTTCTGGGGATCAACTGCTGTGTGACCTCGAAGCTTGCCTTTGCAAAAATGCTCCGGGCTTTTTCCAGCCTATTGGTTGGACAGTCTATTAATACCTACCGATGGCGTGTTTCAGATATTCTGATTTTCGTCATCGGTTGCCGAGCAACTCCCGCCAAAGATCAGCGGTTAGTCGCTATTTACCCTAATTCCAGTTTCTATCTGATAACCGCGTATTTCAATAAAACCTCGTAACTATTCTTCCTAATGTACTTGATAACTAATAGCACGAATGATGCTATGGTATCAGTAGTAGGCCATCCGGCGACATTGACACACAGAAGTAATCCGGGATCAGATGTGTTGAGCGAGGATGAATTTCAGGTAAATAGGCACACGCCCTAATATAACCTACAACGCAAGTCCTGCCAGGTGTGTTTGCGCGTGGCAAAATTTTTTTTTATTTTTATCTATAGTCACAATGCTGTATTCTAATAATCTGATATAACTTGAATCCCTCTTGCACAAACTTCGTACCCCTCACAACTTACTGAACTATCACATGATAGACTTTCACTCCGGCGTGAAGCTAGGGACAAATATTCAACTTTTACCTTCTGGGGCAACCAGGTTAAAAAAACAAAAAAAGAAACGTTAAACCATATTAAACTTGTTGAGTATAACTAAAATGTTCCCAAAATGCTTCACGAACGTTGGTTGAGATGTCGTAAGTCGGTGTTTATTTTGAGTGTACCCAAAGTTATAAGTTCAGTTTACTTATTTACAGATAAACGTATATTGGAAAAGATTGTGTGAGCTGAACGAATATGGGTTTTCAGACTGGTAAATGGGTTGGTGGTAGTTCCTGTTGTGGTGTTTGCTATGTGTGATCTTTTGTGTCCCTATAGGTGAGTGCTCTATGTAAAGTCAAGACCACAAAAATCACATTTCTAAGGTTTTTCTATTGTATTGTTGTCTTGTGTCTTTTAGCTTGCATTATGTCTACACGCAACTTCGCAGACGTCACATTTGTAAGGTTTCTGTCCCGTATGTTTTCTTCTGTGTGTCTTAAGACTACCACACCATCTAAAACTATGACGACAAATGCCACATTTTAGGGTGTCTCAACAGTTTGTATTCTGTCGTCTGGAATTATTATTAAATTAGTTAGTAAATAGTGGGTTGGTTGTCCTATAGCATATGTATGATTTGTGGATGCATATATCACTCTCCGGTGTAGATTTGTAAAGTGAATATGCTATATTGTCTTTGGAGACTGGACACCCTGGAGTTGGTGTGGTTTTTGTTATATCTGTGTTGTATTGTCGAACAACTTTAACGTTAACGTTCAGACTTAAGGGTCTTTTATATTTGGACATGCGCCCTAATATAACCGACTAGGTTGAACGGGACGAGCCTCGCCAAAACTTTATTTAAAAAAAAAAATTGTCGAAGTGACGTCACAGTTCTTTTTTTTTTTTTAAATAAAATTTTTACTCGTTTTGGGGAGTCGCAGTCCCGTTCAACCTAGTCGGTTATATTAGGGCGCATGTCCAAACATACTGTAAAAGACCCTTAGGTATGGGGTTTAATTCATTTGTTTTTGTCATTTACAGGTCAACCCAATGGCAAATCAGGAACCAGACAGTGAATTTCAAATATTGTTATATTTTTTTAAAAATACCCCTTCTGGGGCTCAGAGTGAGGCCTATTGACTTTATTGAGTTAAATGTGTAAACTGTGTGTGATCCCGGCGCTGTCTAAGATACTTTCATTTAAATGGGATAGTTATCTTGTAGATGAAAAAGTTATACGGTGAGTTATTAGCTCACTAACCTTGAGGGAAGAAGATATAAGAAGATAAAGTGTTCAAAATACGCTTTACAAAATTTGAATAATACAGTAACGAGTTTATGGTTTCTAGTGAAGGGAGATAAATTGTACTGTTGTGGATTAATGAGGTAAGGGAGATAAGTTGGTAGTTATGTCCCTTTAAAAAGGGACGAATTTTGGACATAGAATACTTGTGAGTCAGAAATACGCTTTTTTAAATTTGCATACGGCTCTTAAGTTAACTTAAGGAGACAAGAGTCTATGACTTATAGTATGATTTAACAAAGGGAAATTAGTTATAGTGACGTCCCTTGGTGAATAAAGAGTAAGTTCTGGTTTACGAATAATATGAATGAAGTGAGTGTCGCACGGGATTTTGTGAACGATTTTAATCATAATGGGAAATCGATGCATTTAGTTTAGTCAGTCAGGTTTGGAACGCGCTAAGCGTATGAAAACACGTTTTGCTGTATTAAAGTTTTGAAGTGGCAAGCGCAGGATTGATGGTACATTAGGACGAATAGGCCACGGAAGGTGATTGGCTTTCTGTGTTCACAGAAATAGATTTTAAACTATTTGCCTAGCCATCAAATCGCTTGGTACACCACATTTGTAGCTGTTAGACACGTATTGTGTATTCAACATGATAAGAGAAACAGTATCATCAGTTATCGAGAAGTGTAGCAAAGTTGATTTTGCTGGGGAGGTTATGATGGTATCCTAAAAGAATGAAAAGGTGTCTGCTTTAACCGTGTGAGGTCAAGCACATGTAGGCCTCTGACTCTATAAATGATGATGATGAATTATGTGCAGAGAACCTAACGCTACCTCCCTAGGTCTCACACGGTCACTATTCTGGCTCTAGTGTATGGTGTATGGTGTACCTAGTGTCTAGGGGAGAAGTGAAATGATGGTACACAACAGTCAAACACTTTAAGTTTCTATAAAGAAGATAATAAAACTAGCAGTTAAGTTTTTCTTTGAACAAATCTTTACAATTTATTTTGCCTGTCCATTCATAGCTTGTGGACAGGTCTTTGAAAATAAGGACAAGATAGTTTACAGAAAAGAACAATTAAAATTTTGGGACAATTTGCCCAATAACTAAAAAGTTATTATGTATTTATATATGTCTTTCCTGTAGGAAATATTAAAAGAGTTCACTTTGTTCATCTAAAGGGAGAGTCACTGTATATGAGGGCTGTAGTTCATCCTACCCCCATAAACGTCCTGTGTATTGTTTTGAAAACACAAGAAAAACTGTCAGAGTTGCCCAGATGTCTAACTCATCACCTGGGAGTCCTTGTTGTAAGATATTTCAATGTGTAGTTGCAGAAAGTTTCAATTTCACCACTCGCCAAAGCTCCTACTGTTATCTTCGACAGCATATAAGACTGGTTGGAGACTGGTTGGCGTTTACTAGTACTCAGCAGGTTTCCTGTCACCAGCCGGCAACAGGAACATAGACCCTCTGCAACAAAAGGACACCTTGGCCTTTTACATCTGATCACTTATTCTAACACTTAATTTCCTACGTGGGTATGGGGTCAGCCTCGCGTGCCTTACAAGTGCACTCGCCCCGAATTGTACAGGACTCCCACCTTGCTGTGACCACACCTCAGGTCCTTATAGCAGATACGCCACTGTACGTTTACATACTTTTCATCAATACAATAATGTGGAGTAACCACATTTCCTTTGATATGATATTCTCTTTCTTTTCTTTTCAAATATAATTGCTTCAGGCATGTTAAACAGTGTTCATTGAACACAGAGGCTTACTAATCTATTCTAATACAATAAAATGACAACATAATCATAACAACATACATCAGTTAGATACCGTTTAATGTGAGGACTCAACAATGTCTGCTCCTGGCATGTCCTTCACTTTTTCCCAATAGCAGTATCTAACTTTGTAGTTGGACCAAACATATTAAATTTCATAAAATATCCTTACCACAATCAAGAAATGTATAAATAAATGACGCTGACTGTGTGAAGAAATGGCCTCAGCTTCCTCCGAACTGCACAGACTGTGAATTTATTCTTTATTTAAGTTTAGAATTAACACAGCTGTTTTTCAGCGTATCTGAATACAATTTTTAGTTCAACTGGCAATGAATAGTCAAAGCCTTTTGCTAATATTTACTAGCACTGGCCAATCGAAAACGTTCGACTACTTGAATTCAAATAGCTTGACTGACTGCGTCAGGACCAGCGAACCAGAGCTGGTCAAGACCGTGCTCCGCCTCCACGTGGTGGTCCTGGAAACAGTCTGCAGCTGTGCAGGCTGGCTGAGCGAGTACGGATCGCAATGGGAAGGCAAACCCGGTCCTAAAAAATGCCGTGCAGAAGTCGGATGTGTCGACCGAAAGGTGCAGATATCACAGCTACGTTGGAAACAGACACAACGCAACCACCGTCCTTTTCAGGGCGAACGAGGAAGAAGAAGAAGAAATGCAGTTTGAATGAAAACCCAAAATAATTTCGAACCATTTCTGCGTCTGGCGGTCGATTGGCCAGTCTGCTTTAGTCATGCCCAATACAAAAGATGTTTCGTTTAGAATTACATTTTTCCTACCGCTCCCCTTTCCCATTTATACTCTGTTTACCCAAGCGAATTTGAATGTACCTCCCTGCCTCTTTTCCAAGCTCGCGTCCCCCTAACGTTACCAAAAAACATAAGCAGGAACGCCAGTCTGTCTGGTCGAGTGTCCGTAGATATGAGTATTTCTTCAATAACGTATCTAATACTGGGACTATCATATTATTTAAAATACATTCTTGTTCAGCGAACTCCACGTCATACTACCATATAATTTTTATGGGGAATTTCATAATGGTTTAACTTTTCAATTTTTTTTTCTAGTCACTCGTCAAATAAAATTTTGCACAAGACCGCCATCTTTCCTCTCCTTCATCTCGCTAACATGTATTTTTTCAAATAACTAGCTTGTTTTAGTTACGTCAGAAATGCTACCACTAGGAGGGAAATAAAATTGTCTGCGTGGTTTTGCCTTGGCTGGCTTTTTCGCAGTGTGCGTATATGCATTGCAGACTGTGTCAGCGAAGCGGGGTGTAGACGGGGCGGGTTAAGAATAGGCGTTATTAATTAGTATTGTTTCTCGAAAACGAAACTAAAAGCGTGTCAGACTATTACCGTGAAATCGTTCTATAGGCTTAGCACTGTGCAAAAAGCAGCGCTGCTGGCGTCGAAGATGCCAACCGTCAGACACATGCGGGCTAATGTATTTATTATCGTTTTATGCCTAAATCTTACTGAATTGAGCGTTTATTCTCGCAGATTTTGCTACAAGAAGTGTGAGAGTTTACAAGACCAGCAGGTATGGGAGGTTACCAGCCATGATACACTTTTGTAGTCAAAGTGCATTTGAGTAGACAGCTACTGAAACGTGAGAAGTAGGGAAGCATAGACTGTGGCTAAAATTATTAACCCCGGAGGTTAGGCCAGTCTCTACCAGAAACGCCATACAGACCTAATAGAAAATAGAGACAGAGTCAGATTAACTATATCAGAGGTTAGGAGACAACTAGTGCAAAACGTTGTAGATGAAGAATTTAAGATGACAGGAGAATGTAGTAACAGCAGTGGTTCTCAAGAGAATGACTACCGCAGGCATTAGAGACAGCATTTGAAAGTACGGACAGCATTGTAGTACAGAAGTAATGACAGTAATATAAAAGAATACATAGAGAGGAAGAAGATTGAGCATGTCATATTGTCAACATTTGATCTTGTAAATAAACGTTCAAGTCACTCATCGAGTTGATATCATTCATCATTGTGTTTGTGCTCTGTTGGTCATCAGTTAATGACAGAATCATAACCTTCACATCAACTCCACCTGCCTGCTGAGGGGTAGTGAGACGAACCCACGTTACGATCAAACGTGACAATCATCGTAATACATCAACACGCACGGTCACACACGTAGAAAGAAACACGACTACTACCCTCAAGCATGTCGTACAAGGCAACTAATATGAGGTTGTACATGAGGCTGCCAACCTCATCCTGTCAATCAAATTGTTACAGAAACCACGGCCGTAGGAGCATATGAAAGCTTGGCGCCAGCTTCCTGAAGTAGTGGCTCCATGCTCCATAGGAAGCGTACAGGATAACGATGATGACTTTCCATATCGCAGCGAAAATCACGACCTATTCTATTGTGTGGTTGTATAAATGGGAAGTGACCGGTGGAAATAACTTCAATAAAGTAAGGAGAATAATTAACAGCGAATATAGAATGTGTTTCGTATTTGGAAGGTGTGGTTGTTGGACGTTGAACGATGATATGCCGATTTAATCAAGGTGTTTTCCAAACAACTAGATCATCCGCGAGACTAAGTAACTTAGCAAGTCCTTGTTTTAAACATAGTTCTAGTAACGACCAGTTTTCTCGTGAGCTTTACATTAAGTTATTAAACTTAAAACTGCGTATTTGATTTAAAGATGACTTCAGACTAATTGTCCCATCGTCTTCACATTCGATGGTTGCAGATTTCGTTGACAAAGCTGCATTATTCATTTCATGAGATCTTCTATCATGACTTATGGTCAATGCAAGATGAACAATTTGAATGCCCTGAGTACTCTATTAATGGATCTCAAGTTAACTTTCACATAGCAATGCGCGAATTTTAAAATTGCTGGTTATAGACTTTTCAGTATAACAGTTTATAAAGGGAACTTCTATTTCCTCTGCTGTTATATTATCAAATCCAGGGAATTGTTGTCCTTTCATATGCTGCACAAGGCACCCTCAACTTCTGCCACAAGTAGTGGTGGTTCTTTACATCTATCTCCAGTATTTCATTCTGTTCTTTGATCGTCTGACAGCTCCGTTATGTATTATGTCCAACGTTTGATCACATTATATTGACCCACTACTTGCGTTCCTTATTTTGATTTCAGCCAGTCAGTGACTGTGTTATTTATCCTGTTAACTCATTCATTTTTGTGTTCATAGATTACGTCGTCTTTTCTGTGCTACACTTCTAGCCCACTCCATTTGTGATTTAAGTGAGGCTTGTCTTTCTGTCTCGCAGTTGTTTATTATTTATTTATGTAATCTTTCAAATTCTTCTTTGTCTTACTTTGTTTTTCTTCTTCTATTAATCAGATGTAAAATGTTAGATGTCGTTGGTTCTTCTTTGCCATCCTCTTTATTAAAGGTAAAGGTAGTCATTTGCTGCCGTAGGGAACTTGAGTGTTAGAGACTTTACTATACTAGGTCTCAGCTTTATAAGATGGGGTGATCAGTTCCCTTCCTCGAAGCCTTTGCTTTCCCGATCTCAAAAGCAGAATCAGATACCCATTTGTAGCTGAGTAGACCTGAGTGTGACACTACCAGGACTCGAACCCGAAACGCGGTAACTTTATAAAGAGTGACAAGCTCTCTAACTGCGTAAATAAATATTTTACACACACACACACACACACACACACACACACACAGAGAGAGAGAGAGAGAGAGAGAGAGAGAGAGAGAGAGAGAGAGAGAGAGAGAGAGAGAGGTATGTTTTCAGACACACGCGAGAGATAAAGAAAAAGAAAACAAGACAACAGAAAAAAAAGCAAACAGACGTGAGTGGCTTACCGGGGAATCGAACCCAGGACCTTCCGTGCGGCACCCCCGCCTAGCTATGGAAACGGATCATACTATCCTCCCTGCCATCTAGGCACCACTAAAATGATACTTCGATGACAGGGGTTTTTCGTGCGACCCGCAACACATAACACCGGAAATTTACCTAGGACAATCCAGCCTATTAATGACGCAATCACTTCTGTTGTTCCCCTATTATACAGTATAGGTCAGATTATACAAGACATTAATACTGTGTTTAGTAAATGTTAGATGACTAAGAACAGTAAGTACAGGACAGAGGGTAGGTTCTGGTATTGTATACACGATTAAACACATAAAGAAGGGAAATCCGAGGCCTGTAAAAAGTAAATAAATATTACACACACACACACACACACATAAAGATAAGTTTTCAGACACTCGTGAGAAATAAAGAAAACTGCGTAGCAAATAGGACGCTTTTCTTAATTGCTGGTAAGGTTTCTTTTGATGTTTGATGTCTAGGCTTCTTTAGCATTTCCAGCTGTTTATCCATACTTTCATACTTTATCATTTCTAATTGACATTACATCTATTTTGCTGGGTAATATTATATATCTCAGTAATTATCTGCTTTGCATCTCAATTACCTAGGTAAAGCTTTTGATCGCCGACTGCGTAGCAAGAACAGCTTAAGATAAGCCATTTGTGAGCAAAGCTAAGAAAGACAATTATGAAAAAAAAACAAAATCACTGGCACAAGGTGAGAAGCAGATGAGAATATTCTAAAGAAACTGTAGACAGGATGTGTAAGACCAGTCCTGGAATATAACGCCATGGCGTAGGCAACAACAGACAAATCAAACTTCTGAACAAGTAAACAGACCTCAAATATATAGCTATGAGAATTATAGAATAAACAAAAAGGCGGGAACCCGAGTATTGTGAGTGATAAACAACTAACAAAAAAAAAAAAATTAAGTAATTGATGGACACTTACAAGAAAATAAAGAAAGAAAGAAGGAAAGAACGAAAGAAAAAAAAAAGTAACACAAGTAATAGACACTCCAAGGATTCGATGCGTATTCATCCGAGGGGTACCACCACTTTGCTGCGAGAGTGAGCCGTGACATGCCAAACAACCAGCTAAACGATTGATATAAAAGGGCATTGCTGGAAATGGGTACTTCATGACACCAATCAGATTTTGGAATGTACTAATCGAACTGTAGAATGTATTATCTAAACGAGCCAGAAATTTAAGAGACTTCTAGAACTTTCCAGACCGAATAGCACACAAGACAAAGGTCATATTATTTTATGTAACATAGAAGAACTGGAATAATAAAAGAAAGCAGTGCTTGGTTACTTACTTGTACTTTTACACTTTCTTGTTGTTCAAAAATCTGGTCGTGAATCGTGAATAGGAAGCGGAAGTTGTTGTGCTTGAGTCTAGTGTGTCGTATTAACTACTGGGATACTGTGTTGTTAAGACGCCACTAGGCGTGATGGCCACTGACTGCTTTGACGGTCGGTGGTTAAGGATCTAAGAAGAATCTAATACTGTGTTGTTGTAAGATGTTTGTGATGCAGTCTATCCGTCTTTCTCTTGGTCTTCAGCATGACCTAAATCCATATTGTTTAAATGTTGTAGGTGCGTAGTTGTAGTTGATCGGGTTCCATTCTGAAGGCAGCCCAAATACCTTTATGTTCTGCGCTGGTTGGTAGGGAGAATCAAAACACTGGGCATGATGACAACACTCACAGTAGCAATGGAAGCGCTAATGTGCTTACAACCGGTGGAGGGCAGAAAGGACGCAGGTTTTTCTGCAGCAAGGTGAACATGTCATGGAGTTAATAGGTAATCCAGTGTGCTAGAGAATAAATTGACGAGTCAGATGACTATCAACTACCGTAGGCATATTTTCAAGCAACGTCATAACAGTGGCAAATGCACTGAAATCTGCTACAGCAGCCTTAATGATAGAGGGAAACACTGAGAAGCATTTTTCACATGTGTACAGTACTGTCATTAGCAGCAGCATACAGGAGTCAAATTAACTCGAACCTTGATTTCTTAAGAACAGCTCTCTAGCTCTCTTTAAGACTGTGTCGGAAGTTCAAATGTGTTCAGAAATTGTGGATCTGCAATACCCCTGTGAATGAAGAGGTCTACAGACTGGAAAAGGAGGGTGGAAAATTACCTAGAACTCACAAGCTTGACATCTGAAGAGATCAACAATAGCACATACAGACAGACGTGGGAAAACGAGCATAAAGGCCTTAAGAAAAACGAGCCAATGATCAGCCCAGTAGAGAAGCACTCGTAATAATTTTTCAGACTCCTGAAATGTTATCTTTTCAGTAAGTTAAAGTTAGGAGCTACCTATGAATTTTCATGTGGCACCGATACAATAACTGCCCGAAATCTGCTACAGGAGCGCCTTACGTATTCGGAGCACCAAAAGAAAAAAACAAACAACGCGCACGCGCCCCACCGGTACCGGTCTACATTAAGCCCTATGATCTGAGCCTGGCCACTCCTTTCTTCAAATATATTCAGTTGATGTCTTTGGGTGGTCAGAGAAGTAGATGAAGAATTTCCTTATTTAATTTAAATAGGACTAAACCTAGCCTAATATATTTTGAAGCCCTTTATTTTGTCAGCTTTATGTCAAATTTTCCTATTACCAGAACTAGGTCACTTTTGCGGCAGTCTACTTTGAGCTTATTTGTTTTATAGATATCAAGTAGTTTCGAAATCTCCTGCACAATAGTACGTATGTAGTTAACCGTCTTACTATGATTGTTTCTTCGGGTTTTTACGGCAAAACCAGTCTAGGATATTGTCTGAATAAGGTTTTTCCCCATTATCATTCATTTGTCCTTGCCTACTCTGTTTGTTTGTCGCCTCTTTCACTTTTTTTTTCATAAGCTTTAACCGCCTGTCACATCTCCCACATTTTCATCACTAACTTTCGCACTGAAGTCTCCAAGTACCATAGTTGTCTCATGAGATATGCGCTGGGTCATAGCTGTGTCAGGTTTCTTACAAAGTGTCAATTTCGTCTTCTAGACTATCCGCTTGTGGTGCATATATGTGTCTAAGATTAATATCTAGTGATCTATAATTTAATTTAACTATTATGACTCGATCTGATATTGCCCAAAATCCATTTAACGTCCTTGCTTTTTCTGTATCTAAAATTATACCCACCTCTCTTTCATGTTTATCGCTTTCGGAATAAATTACTTTGTGGCTGTCAGAATGTATTTCACCTGTGCTGGTAAATTGCACTAAAAAAAATAAAATAATAATTCATAAATCACGTAATTGCGAATTATGCGAATATCAGGAACAGGAAGTTATAAAGAGGGGTGCCTGAACGTCCTCGCCTAAAAATGTTAAATTTATATCTCCCTTGATTCCTGGTATTTCTGTATGATTCCGTGTGCCAGGAACGCACGTTTTCGCCGTTAAGTTCTTTATTCTATCATCACATGTGGTGCCACCGTAGGAATCCCTGATATTATCGTGGTTATTTGCTTCTTATCCCTTTGTGTTTTTTTTATTTCATCAGATGAGGTTTGTCATGTTTGCTCGTAAATTTGGATCGGATGTTGTTGTTGTCGATATCCCATAGCTACTGAGCTGTCTACTTTTGGCAGCCCAATGCCATTTTTAGAAAAGTGTAGGCTTTCTGCAGTTGGTCCAAGGTTCCATATAGTCAGTTGGCGAATGTCGGGTGGGGGGGGGGGGGGGGGGGGGGGGGGGGGGGGAGGGGGGTATCTGTAGTAGGTTTTTTCCTGGCATTTGTGAGTCGTGGGCCCTGTGAGGAGGTGCCAGCTGTTTACACATGAAGCTGAGGATTAATGCAGTGTGACCGGCTAGCCTACTGTCACGGAATTGCCTCCCCTTGCTTTGCAGTAGTGGTCCACTAATGGTCTCAACTCAAGCGTATCTAAAAGTAGGTCGTCCAAGGTATCTATCTTCGCGCAAGATTACTCTTGGCAAAGATATAGATAGTAGATGAATGGCGTTTCTACCTTAGGGGAGCCTTCACAAGATATTACCAGAAGACAAAAACAAACGCTGCTTAAGGGCTGAGAAAATTTGTTAACTTATTATCTGGCCCGCCGCCTTTTGTGAAGGGGTTATGCAATAGTTCTGGCCCGTAAAGCCCCCAGTTTGAGTAATCCAACGAATGCCCTGTTATAAGTTATAAGTAATGGCTCTCTCTCCTCTCTCTCTCTCTCTCTCTCTCTATATATATATATATATATATATATATATATATATATATATATATATATATATATATATATATATATACTGAAGCACATTAAAAACGCACCACCTGTATAATCCAGGAACAGAGTGTGAATGTAAATATAAGTGTTTACAAGTTTACATATTTGGAATCTTTATTCATTTTCCTATGAATCCATGCTGGTCATTAATTTGTACATTTGATTGTTATGAAATTCATTGCATTCTCTGCAGGCAAGGGAGAAAACCAAAAATGCAACCAATAAAAAAATTCATTCACACTATCCTCAGTATCTGGTATGTCCACCGTGTGCTTGCAAACAAGCTTGGCAACGGCTCCGCATGGAACACACAAGTCTCTGAAGGAAATTCCGGGGAATCAAGTCCCATTCACGTGTAAGAACAGCTTCGAGCTGTTGCAGATTAGCTGGAAAACCTTGCCTGTAGACTCTGCGTCCATGCTCGGCCCACAGATGTTCTATAGGGGACATGTCTGGTGATAGGGCAGGCCAGTCAATCGTCACAATGTTCTGCTACTGTAGATATTGCTGCGTAATGAATGCGGTGTGCGCACGTGCGTTATCCTGCTGGAGAAGCTGCAAGTCTGGATAATTTGTGAATGCAGGAGCAACCAATGCATCCAGAATCTCATCTCGATATGTCACAGCATTAACATTTCCACGGAAGACGTGAAGAGGCAAGCGATGGTGAAAACTGAATCCTCCCCAAATGTGAATACTGCCACCTCCAAATCGGTTGTGCTGACGAACACAGCAATCTGCAAAGCGCTCTCCTCACCGTCGCCAAATCCGCATACGTCCATCAGCAAAGGATATGTTGAATCTGCTCTCGTCTGTGAATAGGACAGCATTCCACTGCAGTCTAATCCATCTGACATGTTGCTCTGCCCATTGCAGGCGCTGCTGACGATGTCTGTGAGTCAATTTTGGCCCAACATAAGGTCGTCTTGCAGTAAGGCCTGTATCTCTGAGTCGTCGTATGACTGTCATTCGAGAGACTTGCCCACGTTTACCCACTATTGCTCTTGCTGTTTGACTTGCCGGGAGAGAACGATTCCCTAGGTGACTCAGCACAATATGACGATCTTGCGCAGGAGTAGTAACTCGAAGTTGGCCACTCCGAAGTCTATCCTGGGCACTGCCAGTGGTTCCGTAACGTTCAATGAGACGTACAATAGTGCTGTTGTGGCAATTCATCCTTCTGGCAATGGCCTGCGAGCTCATTCCGGTCTCCAACATACCAATGGCTCGTTGGCGGTCGTTTTCAGATAGTCGTGGCATTTCAAGCACATGTACTGGGTGTTTTGTCCCAACAGTCTTTTTATACCGAGTATACTGCCACAACGCGTACACATTTTCAGGGTCATAGCTGTTGGGAATCGTGTTGCACGTGTAACTTTCATTGTTTTCATGTAGTCTGTACATAAACCCGTGGGTTGAATCATGCACTTTCCAGTCCAGTAGCCATTCGCCCTCTACCTCATGACAAACACGGGGAAATCCATTCCCACATTTTTTTTTCAGTTTCTCGGCATCAGTATATATAATAGTGGTACGTTTTTAATGTGCTTCAGTATATATATATATATATATATATATATATTATATATATATATATATATATATATATATATATATATATATATATATATATATATATATATATATATATATCAAGAAAAACTGCCTCACACGTTTGCTTTCGTACATATAAACTGAATCAACTATTATTGTTTAGTTTAAAATAACATACAACAAATTTAATAGTCAATTAGTTCAACAAGTTAAAATAAGGATTAAATGGGATGAACGTTATATTAAATTTTCCTCATTGAGGCTTTGGTAGCGCGTTAATAATGTCGGTATTTTTTCTTTAGCCTGTTACACACAATGTAGCTCCAGATGAGTCCTGCAGCTGTGGTTTCCGTCATTTCTTTTTGGTAATGAGTACACTTCTCCACATTGGTTCGTGGTAATACTCTTCTCTGACATTAGTGGCGTAGGAACTTTAGTGCTTGAGTCTGGTGTCTTGTAACCACGAACTGTGACAAATAGACAGAAACAAATGCCTTCTGCTGAGTACATTTGTTCTCCACAAACTAACAGGCCCATTCTCATGCGCTTCACCCACCAATGTTAACCTCTCAGAAGAATTAAATTCCCGAGCACACAATATAACTCAGGGAATATGATGTAAATTCACAAATATCCTTCTGGGTATTAACTAGGAAATTGCGTCTGGAGTGTATGAATAATGGTTTGCCTGAATTACAATTAAAAAGGTATATAAATCGCACTAAAATGATTCTATACACTTTAGGCACATGTGATGTAATTATCACTCATTACTCGTCCTTACACTCGTCTGAGTTCTGGGGTCATCTCTGCTGTCGGGTTACCCCGCACGACTAGTCCGAAACAATCACCAGCTCTTGCAGTAGTGGTTCATGCATATACTATTTTCATAGTTTGAGGTTGCCACCCCCGTATATAACCACTTAGCAAGAAACCTGTAAAATTTACATTAGTAAATAATTGTTTACACTTACCCCAAAATTTTGGGAAAACACACTTCTCCTGGCACATATTTAGAATGGACCCACAGCCCTTTAGTTAGATGCTGTTCGAATCACTTTAGGTCTGGAAATATGAGTTAATTCCTCTGACAGCTGGTGTTCTGCAAATTCCTAGCCTGCGAAAACTGTTGGTATAATTCCTCTTATGACTGGGTCTGGGAAATATGAGTTAATTCCTCTGACGGCTGGTGTTCTATGAATCCTGCTTGTGAAAACTTTGTTAAAATTCCTCTCTGACTCCTTGTGATAAAATTCCCAAATTTCCAGTCTTATATTAAAATTGCTGGCTTACTTGTAAATTCCAAAGTTGCCCAATACTCGATCAGGTACTTCTAGTTGTGGAATCTAAGTCCTATCCTCTTTCCTCTGGCTTGTATGAGGTGTTTCGTTAACGTTGCGATGCAGTCTGTGCTGTTCAGTGTCTGATTTCTGCAGTGTATCTCACACTCCTTAGTTTCAAATCCCAGCTGTGTTTTCGCCGAATGTTCCAATCAAATCATTGTAGATTCTGGCGACCCAATCAAATCTATTGTTGCGTGCATATTTTGACGCACATATTACAAAAAATCGATATGGCTATTTAATATGGGAAAAATATAGACATACATTCATTTGTGTATGAAAATGCTGTCTATGGTAAAAGCGAGAGAATCCATGTTTGATTCACACTTTTGATTATAGGAGTAATCGTTCTTGATATTGATCCGGCGCATGGATTTTGCTCTCATGCCTGTACCTATTTCTTAGGGCCAGAAAATAGATTAATTTGCTTATTATGTTTATGGCCTGAATTCATATGTATTACATATTATTAGTACAAGTAGAATCAGTCCTATATTGTATATTTTTGATGGGTAGGCAGGACTAGATTCTTGTTATTCCGCTCTAGCGGAAGTATGAGTTGTCTTGACAAGTCGTGATGAGTTCCGATGTACCGTGACAATGGCGGGTACGCCTTTTCTAGGGCTGGCAGATTCTTAAGGAAAAAATGATTTATGAAGTGGTTTTTCTTCTATAGGAGATTGTTCCTCTACTAGAGTTTGTGTTAGAGACTCTCCTAAGGTACGGTACCATGTATGATTCGGACTCCATGTAATGCCAGTCCCTGTTATTGATGATCTCAGGTCGGTTAGACCTAGCTGGAATTTTGTGCTTCGCAACGCTAGGGTCAAGTTTGTATCGACGGAGATGACGGGCTCCATACTGTAATTATGTCTACGTGAGGTAACTGGATTACTGTAGATCTGTATGGAGGAACTTTATGAAATTATGCATATGTATTGCAAATTAACTTTGGCTTATATATATATCCTCCTGTGAGCGAGTGAGCGACAACTCAGGAAGGCGGCCATGTTAAATTCCTGTCATCATACTTTAGTATCACTGTCCAAAGAACGGAGCATGTATCTTATTACTCGGACAGTGACAAGGAGATCTCAATCTTGATAGAAACCCCCTTTTCGTGGTTTCATAATATACTACAAACTATGGACGTCAAGCAACTTTAGTTATTTACCGATCCGCCTTCACTGACGCGTTTAGTCAGATAGGGGATGCGGCCATAATGTATCATGACATTGAACTTTTGATGTACTACCCATTATTTATGAATGTGTAATGACTTCAGATCTGCTATGTATGCCTACAAATTGATGTGTCAACATACCCATGATGTACTCGTATGTCCCAGTGTGTACGTCTGAATAAATTGTGTAAACAAAGATCCCAACAGTCTGCATTGGTGCCTTGTAGACACATGTGTATGAGTGATTATATTGGTCAGCACACGAACAGTACACCATTCGCTTTAATCACACTCTACACTTCTACTCCATACATACACCATCCTGCGTCGGTTGAAGTGACCAAGTTTAGGGCCTGCTTCCCCTGGAGCCTTAGAGGGAAACTACTGTTGACAGCCACCTTTGCCTTCCCTAACTCAGGACTAGGGTGAGTTACCCATTTATAGCTGGGTAGACTGGAGCATGCCTGATCTCAACAACACACCACACTGACACTTTACAGCGTGGGAAAGAAAATTTTACATCTATCTAGCACTGTTAGGTGGGGAGGTTTATCATTACTCATCTCACGCGAATTTGAAAATATTAAATTTAATATACACGCTTGGCCTCTTACAACAGTGATGTCAAATCGTTATCTAAGACTTCCGGTGCACCTCTGTTTATCCTAATAATGTGACGCTGTGTTTCTGGCGTAAGGATTTCCGCCCAGATGTCTGTCCCGACAGATTATTAAATTATTCCCTTCATCTGTGTGCCTACGCTAGACAGATGTCTGGTCAGACCGTGTTGTCTTCTTTCATACTAGCTTGTGTCAACACGATCAGCCGCTTTCCAATGGGCTCAAATGTTTGACGGACACGTTTCCACAGGTGGTCAGACAGTTTATGCGATAAGCGGGTGACGGGTCTTACGACTGGGTATTGTTACGAAAATACCACAGTTCAGCTGGCGGAACGTAAAAGAGAAGACGTCTGAGGAGTGTCAAACAAGATAAAGACAGCCCTATAGCACTTTCTCTTATTTGTCGATTAGTCTTGAACATCAGTTGGAAAGAATTCAAGACTAATCGACAAATAAGAGAAGACTCTAGGCAGAAATATGTCTCCGACTATATAAGGAAAAGACGATGGTCATATATCGGTCATGTCCTACGAATGCAAAACAACAGAATACCACTACAAGCGCTCACTTGGGTTCCTGAGGGTAAGCGGAAAAAAGGAAGACCAAAAGAAACACTCAGAAGAACAATAATAAGAGAAGGAAGAACGTTGGGCCTAAATAATGTGCAAGAGCTAAGAGGAGTGGCGTCACAACGAACAACCTGGAGAGCACTGGTTTCTGCCTTATGCGCCGTGTTTGGCGCTTAAAGAATTTATTATTATTATTATAGCACTTTCGTAGCAAATACTGCCATAGGGGAGTGGTGTGTTAGAGACTTCACAATGCTATGTCCAGCATAGAGCAAAATAGTGAAAATAACGAATGAAAAGGCATGATTTATGTCAAATAAAAGCGATGCGTGAGAAAAATGAAGAAAAGGAAAGGATACTACCGGAGAGCTGAAGGTGTGAGAGATCACACAAAAGAGCATGTTCATACGTTTTGTCACACTGACACTAGCATTATACGTGCTATAATACTATATAGAATGAGGAAAGTTACAGTTAGCAGTCACGGCTGTGAGCGGGCATTGTAGAGCAGTACTAGAAAATAATAATGAATGGGCGTTATGCGGGGGAAGTATGAAGTGAGAGTTGTGATACTTGGGTTTTTTTCCATTGTGCTGGTGGAAAAGAGAGTCGTGTGTAAATTAGCGAGACGTATGTAAATTAGCGAGACGTGTGTAAAATAGCAAGACGTGTGTAAAATGGCGGGAAAAATAGGGAGGTGTATAAAAGGTGAAGATTTGCTTGGCATTCATTGTGTTTAGGCGAGCCAGAATGCACGGATGCTATTTTTAACTGAGTGCTGCCCGATCACGAGGGCGCACCTCAGTCTGTAGCATGTCCCCTGGCTCGAGTTTCGTCTTTGAGATTATTGTTAAAGAAGATTATTATGTATTTTTACATGTTGGCCTCACTTAGATCTGTTAGCAGTTTAATCTACGCGTAACATTTCTATCTGGAGTCAACATGATATGTTTTGCACTATTGTTAATTATAAATGAACGCGATAATAGGTTGACCTCTCTAGGTAATGATGACGTAATGATGTGCCGCGCTAATTGATTCACACGGTCGATCTTGACCTTTTCGTTATATGATTCCGTCAAAGCAAGACGTGTTATATTTCGCTCCCATGCGAATTGAAGTTTATGATATTCTCCTACGTGGCTTTGGTATACGAAGGTCGCCACAAGTAATTCATTGATGTTGAACGTAAGTATACTAGTTCAAGAATAATTTATCAGAGGAGTCTCTGTTTTCGGGAGCTATCAAACATAATTTTAATCTCCATACTTTTGGTTATCACTACTTGGATGGTTCGGATGCCGACATTTTCAGTATAAAGGCCAGAGTATGTGACGATACGTAAAGGACAGTAGGAGACTCATTATTATGCATGTATTAATAAGATGCCATGTACACTGAATTGTGGAACTGTTTGAAACGAATAAATATGTTTATAATTGTGGACCCACACCAGGCGTTTGGAGCTAATGAATATTAATCATCTTCTTGATCACCCAAACCATTCGACAACATAGCACGATAGCTCATTCGCACATATTTCATCAGTTCTCCCAACTACAAATAACAATAGATAAATAACGCAACAATTATAAAGATCAGTTTTTCTGTTGGATATAACTTACTGAGATTTCGTTTAAGCGTAAGTACACGATCATGCCTGTCGTATGTCTCGTTAGAAGCTAGAAATGATTTTGTTAAGTGTAGAAGTCAAAACTAAATGCAGGCAGAAATCGATAAGCTAGCAAGTAACATTTCTACAGTAAAAGTTGAGAATATTAATGTAGAGGCTCCTCCTCGGATTTCGCCTTGCATAGAAGTGAAGGAAACATTGAAGAATTTTAAAATTGGAATTGAAAAATGGAAAACACACATTTGTTTTTGGCATGGACTGAAGTTGTAACCTAAAGCTTTGTTGTATATAAATGCTGACATTGTGTAAATACCAGTTCTTGTTGAATTATTTCAAATATACTTCTGATTGAACTCACTGCATTCACTCAACTATATAAGTTGCCGTTTGGAAAGTTACAGTTGGATCATTTAAAACCACTACATGATTGTTTGCTTCTCACTGAACCAAAAAGGGTAAAAACGAACATGGAAAGAAAATAAGGTAACGTGAAGAATCTCCATCTCAGGCGGAAGGCCTGTAGCCACTTGAATAACATTGAAACATTTATTTTTGTAATTAAAAAAAAAATCAAGATAACTACTTGCCCATTTAACTGACACGGACAACGGTTTAAATGGCTTCTGACTCTTGTGCGTCCTGTTCGAAACTGGTGATGAGACTTTGATTTTTCCTGTTAAGTCTGTTGATGCTGTCGTTGTCTTTTGTGTAGGTCATTTCATTAAAGACATTTCGACCAGTCAGCCCATTTGCCCATCTGTTCAGCAAGAATTTCCTTGTATTATACTACTGGTCAAAAGTCAAGGGCCACCCTATTATTTTCAATACACTTTTATATAAGCGCATAGAATGATTAAATGAAGGAAGTTTTTAGTAAAAATGGGTGCAATATCTTCCTCTGACAGTCCTCTATGCACATTAAGCATAAAAACAACTCACCGACAACCATGGTGATCACGTGCAATTTGGTTTGCTGACCATAAATTCACATTTTTAATCTGTTTTTTCAAACTTCCGTACAACCAAACAGGTGAAGTAATCGTGCTGATTGACATTTCACGTGCAATGGCGACTTTTCTTGAACAGAGTTCACTCTTAATTTGTTTTACAATCAGCAGACTTAGGGTAGTTTCATCACTTGCAAATACCATGCCACCGAGAAGAAGTCTTGACACCTTACAAAGAATGAAGGCTATAGCGTGGTTGAAAGTGGTTTATCTGTCCGTGAGGTTGCTAGACGGCTTGCAGTGTCACACTCTACTATCCAAAGAATTTTGGAGAGATTTCAGGCCACAGGAAGTGTGGAGGATCGCCACCGGCCAGGTCGCACTAGATGCACCAATAGACATGATGACCGGTACCTCTTGTTGTCAGCCCTGCGCCATCGAACAGTGACTTGCTCCACTCTAAGATGTCAGCTGAGACAAACTGTAAACGTTAATGTCAGTCAAAGCACCATTCGCAGACGTTTACATGAATTTGGACTGGCTGCTCGACGTCCTGCAGTCAGACTCCCTCTTACTCCTGCTCATCGCAGAGCCCGTGTTGCTTGGTGTCGCGAGCACATCCTATGGACAAGGCAACATTGGAGTCAAGTTCTCTTCACTGATGAATCTCGCTTCACTGCCAGCTCATTCACCTGACCTTTCTCCGATTGAGCACCTCTGGGATGTCCTTGGTCGAAGATTGTCAACAAATAACCCCCTGCCAATGGATGTTGCACAGCTGACTGCATTTCTGCTTCAGGAATGGCAAGCTGTTCCTCGGGATACTCTTCTAACCCTTGTGGACTCGATGAGTCTACGCTGTCTTGAATGCCTTGCTGCAAACGGTGGTCATACCCGATTTTGAAATGTCTATTTGCCCAATATCTATTGTGTGACTTTTGAAAAGGTGGGTGACACACTTCACAGCTTCATTGCGTTTGAATGTGTGTTTCCATTTCTTTACGTGACATGTCAATTTGGTATTCAATAAATGCCGTTTTGACTGATACCAATTACGTTTATATCAGATTTGTTTTATGGTTTCTACCAAGGTTTTTCTAAGTGGCCCTTGACTTTTGACGAGTAGTATATTTCTGTATATTTCTTTTTATCGTACATAAAGATAGATTGAACTCTGTCATCAGCTGCACCCCAATAAATAGCAGGCTTATCACCATTCGTATTGCAGCACATCCAAAGAACATCTCCATCATACAGGTATATGCCCCCACTACTGACTATGAGGATGAGGCAATTGATACATTTTATGACAATCTGGATGAAGCAATTAAGAAAATTCCAAAGAAAGATCTTCTCATCGTTCTAGGTGATTGGAATGCTAAAATTGGGCCAGATGCATACGGTCACTGGGCTGGCACAGTGGGGAAATTTGGGACTGGAGAAACCAACGATCGAGGACTAAGGCTACTAGAATTTGCCAGCAACTATAAACTAACCCTTGCAAATACACTATTTCCTCATAAGTTATCAAGAAGAACAACGTGGCATGCCCCAAAAACTGAGATACATAACCAAATTGATTTTATTCTTGTATCCAAAAGATTCAAGTCCAGCATTAATAAAGCCAAGACTAGGACTTTTCCTGGCGCCGACATTGGTAGTGATCACGACATGGTATTGATGACGCTCAAGCTTAAACTCAAAAAGAACTATAATCAAAACAGATGTTCTCAGTTAAGATTCAATTTAGACAAATTGAAAGATCCAGAAATCGCGGGAATCTTTGAGGCAACTGTTGGAGGAAAATTCGCAGCTCTCAACTTTTTGGAGGATGATATCAACTCAATCACCGAGAACATGAAAGACGTGCTCATTGAATCAGCAACAGAAATACTTGGTAAAAGAAAGAAAATAAACAAACCATGGGTTACAGATGAAATTCTGAAGTTATGTGATACACGGCGAGAAATGAAAAAGGTTAAGAAAGAGGTTCATGAAGCAGCATGGCAATACAGTATGGTGAATAAAAATATTAGAAAGAAAATGAAACAGGCCAAAGAAAAATGGGTAGCTGATCAATGTGAGTCCATTAATACGGGGCTAATAAAAGGTAACAGCAAGGCAGTTTTTGACACATTAAGAAGACTATCAAAACCCCAACAGCCCAGGGTAACTGTCATAGAAGATAGCAATGGGGCTCTGCTCAATGAAAAAACAGCTGTAATGAGAAGGTGGACAGAATATTGTAAAGAATTATATAACTGTAAACTTGACACTGACTTAGGCATATTAAACAACATTAAGTGCGAAAACAGAGAACTCGGAAATGCAGCAATACTACGGGAAGAAGTGGAAGAGGCTATATGTTCGATGAAAGGAGGGAAGTCACCGGGTGTGGATAATATACCAGCAGAGCTCTTGAAATATGGAGGACCAGATATAGTAAAAATCATGACAACAATTTGCCAGAAGATATGGAGTACAAAAAAATGGCCAAAAGAATGGACGCAGTCATTAGTAATACCGCTTCCAAAGAAAGGAAATCTAAAAATGTGCAAGAACTACAGAACCATTAGCCTTATTAGTCATCCAAGTAAGGTGATGTTAAGGATACTTTTGAACAGAATAAAACAGAAATCAGAAGAAATCTTGTCAGAGGAGCAGGCTGGCTTTAGACCAAAAAGAAGTACCTCAGAACAAATCTTCAATATTAGATTACTGATCGAAAAAACATCTCCAGCATCAACATGATTTATACCATAACTTCATCGATTTCACAAAAGCCTTCGATCGAGTCTGGCATGAAGGTTTATGGCAAATAATGAGAAAATTCAATTTTGATACCAACATCATAGATATCATTGAAGCACTATACAAGGACGCAAGCAGTGCTGTTTTTGCAAGCAATGACACTGGAGAATTTTTCAAAACAACTGTAGGAGTTCGCCAGGGATGTATCCTGTCACCAGTGCTCTTTAACATTTATCTAGAACATATTATGCAGGAGGCTCTCTACGATTATAAATCAACCATATCGATTGGAGGCCGACCTCTGTGTAATCTACGTTTTGCTGATGATATTGATCTGATAGCTGGAACAGAATCAGAACTTCAAGACCTTACCTCTAGACTGGAGAAAGTAACAAGAACATATGGGATGGAAATTAATATAGAAAAAAGCAAGATATTGGTGAATAGCCATAAGAAACATGTTCCGACCAACATTACGTTAAATGGGCAAACGTTAGAAGAAGTTAACACCTTTAAATATCTCGGGTCCACTATATGTAGTGATGGAAGATCAAATAAAGAAATCAAGACAAGACTTGAGATGGCCTCAGCTGCCATGACAAGGTTGAATGTGATCTGGAAAAGTAACATCAGTTTTCCTGTGAAGATCAAATTATACAAATCACTTGTATTATCTATTCTCTTGTATGGATGTGAGGGCTGGACACTCACTGCAGATACGGAGCGAAGGATTCAGGCTTTCGAGCATAAATGTTATAGAAGAATTTTGCGCATTTGCTATAAAGAGCACAAAACAAATGTCTATGTTAGAGAGAAGATAAACACCTATGCAGGCCATCAAGAACCACTTTTGTCAATAGTGAAACGTCGAAAGCTTGCCTGGTTTGGGCATGTAACTCGTCATGACTCCCTTTCGAAAACGATCCTCCAGGGAACAGTCGAAGGTAAACGGAGAAGAGGAAGGCAAAGAAAATCCTGGGCTGATAACATCAAAGAATGGGCAGGACACGGTTTCTCCACACTTGTACGCATTGCTGAGAATAGAGAGCAGTGGAGGACCCTGTCTGCTGATGCTTCCACCATGGCACCCCTACAACCCATGACGGGTTATGGGTTGAGATGAGATGATGATATTTCTGAGAATCTGTTTGACTGTTCTCATGCTGCTGGATCAGTCCTTTTGATCAGATGTCAGATGTGGTTAATCAAATTTGCTTCTAATTTTGATCAGATGTCAGAGGTGGTTAATCATACTTACTGCTAATTTTGATCAGATGTTAAATCTGGTTAGTCATGTTTGCTCCTAATTTTTATCAGATGTCAGAGGTGGCTACTCATGTTTGCTCCCAATTTTTATCATATGTCAGAGGTGGTTAATCATACTTCCTCCTAATTTTGATCAGATGTCAAAGGGGGTAAGTTATGTTTGCTCCTAATTTTTATCAGATGTCAGAGGCGGTTAATCATACTTGCACCAAATTTTGATCAGATGTCAAAGGTGGTTAGCCATGTTTGCTCCTAATTTTGATCAGACCTTTATGCACATCTTTAGAATTCTTAGCAATAGAATAACCACCACGGCTCTTAGAGTCACAGCAGTGCAACTGCCCTGTTGATAATTTTCATGGTGACCTTGACCGACGTTCTTGGCTACTGTAGCAGTCCTGTGGGATAAACTTCACCATGCTTTGCACGAGCCCAGCAATTCCACCACATGACCCTGTTACCGCCTCCTGCGTCATGGAAGTGGGGTATGGCTTGAGGAGACTCTTATGTTATAGGCGGGTCCGCCAATTATCGACTTCTGTGGTGAAGGCACGTCCCAGGTGTAGTTGTAGGGATGTTCACAACCCGTCAAAGGCATGCATCTAGCTTAGACCACAAGCTCCTGATCCACAGACTCGTATCAAGCTGGTACCACACACTGGTATCTCAACTCGTATCACAAACTGTCACTTTTACAGACCCTTTTCCCTTTTTTTCTCAGTAATTTTACCCTCCCTGAGCATAAATCATAAAACAAGTGGATTGGATGAAAAATAATAGTTACTATCAATTAATGTCATCGGAAAATGTGGCTGGACAGTGGAAACCACCTTTACCTCGTTTACACATGTTTAAATATACATATAAACTTATTAAAATGTTAAAATAATAAATATGTACACCATAATATCATCATCATCATCCACTCCCTGCTCCATTTGGAGCCTGGGGCTACCTCTGCTTTCGTTTCTCAATGAGAGAATCGGCATGAAGTAGTCACCAGCGCTTGCTGTGGTGGTTCATTACTCTACCATTTTCATTTGCTGAAGTTGCTTCGTATGAACCGATGCAACCACCAACAAGTTTAAACATGTCAAATGCAAAATATTAAATGATAAGATGTACAACTCATCCCGTATTGGGTTATAATTTACAGACGTCTGGCGCAGGAAGACTTTTGCTTAATGTAGGGCCACAGGCTATGATGCCGTCGTACAGGTAATGTGGGTATTAATATTACCTTATCCCGCTATTATCCTGATATAGGTTCGATTACTTTGTGGTTTCCAGTATTATAAAGTCGAGTTTTCTTGCTGGTTAATTTCAGAAGATCCTCAATACTTCGTCCAATCCTTTTTATTGCAATCCTACTTTTATTCGGTCCTGGCTTGCCTGAATGCGTCGTCTTGGCTCAATGGAACACAGTGCCGGAATCTAAACTTCTGTTACAATATAAGGGACTTTACGCTTCCCCCTGCAGTCTCTCTGCGAAGGTAGCATATCAGACGTAGTTTAATATATTTTATCTAGACCAAGCAGATTGAAAGGTTTGACTTTAGCATATATCTTTTCACCGCCGCCCCCACTTCACTTGAAATTCCGCATGACACATGTAATTTCATAATTCTTCCATATAAGGTATTAACGATGCCTCTTCTTTAGATGACTCATGTCTGTAATTCATAACGAACCTTCAGTTTAATTTGTTATCTGTCATGATTTGATTTAATTGTCTGACACTTTGGTCTGAGTGGTCTTCCCTGTGTTCTTTCTGTAATTTTGTCTACGCCCACTTTTCTGTCTTGTTGCGCTAATAGCTCTAATTCTGGCACTAGCCGTGTCAATCTCGCAAGGGCCAGTCTAAGTCCACCCCTTTGCACGTGG
Source organism: Oreohelix idahoensis (assembly GCA_024509875.1). NCBI lineage: Eukaryota > Metazoa > Mollusca > Gastropoda > Stylommatophora > Oreohelicidae > Oreohelix > Oreohelix idahoensis. Next base: position 482,623 of record JAMPIV010019192.1, on the reverse strand, counting down.
AAATAGCGGCATTTTTGCCAAAAATCTTTTATTTAGCGATTGTTGGTGATCGGTTAGTTTGAGTTTTCTGTGAGTTACAGAGTAGCCGTCAGCACGGGGGAATTCTCTGTCCTTTTTTTAATGCCGTCCTGGGTTTTTCATCTTGACCTCCGGACGCTGGTGGAACGGAAAAGCATTGCTAATTTTACGTCGCTTTCCCCGTCACTCAAAACTATATATAACATCGTATGTGCTACAGTTGTGGTTCTCAACTTTTTACGACCACAACCCAATTTTCACAGTTGATGAAGCTGGCAACCCATGGGGGTCATCCACATATGACGTCACGCAATTTTTACCATTTTTACCCTCCCCCCCCCCCTTTCCCGGTCACATTGCGTCACAAAAACCAATTCCCGTTATGTGAAGTCACTAATCTCCCACACATCCCATTTTTTCTAAATACTTTTTTTGGGGGTAAAACTGCTCTGTAATAGTGGTGAAACAATTGTCAAACTTACAGTATATTGATGAAGGTCTTGACAGGTAACACGTCTCATGGATTAAGGCTGTGGTGATTATAAATGTCGTCAAGTGTCTTCAAGACTCGTCTGATGTTGATGTCTAGCGTCGACTGCTGGCAGATTGTACCACAAACTGAAAGGAGACACATGACTCTGCTAAGTATTGTTACTCCTGACATAGTCATCAAGAGACCTTCGCTTCCATCCACCACTTCATCTTCTTCTAAAATGTTTCCCTCTCTAGTTATTTATTTCACCCCAGTGAGTCAGATGAAATTGCTTTAGGACAGCTGAAGGCAACAATTGGAATATATATATATATATATATATATATATATATATATATATATATATATATATATATATATATATATATATATATATATATTGTCGTACAGATAGGTTGCGAGTTATTTTCTTTCTGCCCGTCTGAGTAGAGTGGAGGGTGATAGATATGTGAGAATAAGGTGTGAGAAATATATTTCACGGGTGATAGTTTAAGGAGAAGATATGTCTGTGGAATGAGTAATTTTTCTATTCCAGCCTATCTATACGACTATAATTTCGATCAAGACAACCTTGCTCTCCTCATACATATAAATATAAGTTTAACTACACACACACACAGCTATGTGACAACAAGACACACAAACGTGAAAAAACTACGGTTAATTGCATATGGGTCTGACCAACACACAAAGTTAAGTTTCCTTTGTTGTTTATTATCATGTAACTTGACAACATCAGATATCTAAAGAAAGATCAAATGAAATAAGATTTATATACATATGAAATAGCAGAATAAATATGCCCTCCCCTACTGGAGAAAAGAACCCAAATAGTTAATAACCCAAAGGTCAAAGGTTAGCACTATGTTACAGAGTAGACAGTACAGAAACAAATTCCTACTAAATGCTACCCAGTAAAGTAAACAAGTTTAAGCAAAAATCAAATGTTGGTAAAGTTCCTGTAACAAAGAAAAATATTCACCCTCTCTGTCATACAGTGGCCACTCAATCACGCTTAACTACTCTTGGTGATATCCCTTGGAACTACAATAGTTCCTGAATATAAAAATGTCAGGTGTATTACCCCAATTGACCCCAGTCCATCCTCTAACAAATAATATTAATGAGGTGAACGCCGAATCTGGAGGGTTATTCCTAAACGAACAATAGGTCACCGCCAATCGTTGATGTAGAAAAAGGTGGTCTTGGGGTTCACAGTTTAAAAGAGGAACATACTTCCAGTATTGGGAAACATCTGGTTGCTAAAAATGTCACGAATGATGATGATGATAATCCTATGGGCTGACTCTTTGGGAGAGTGCCGATTCTGAAACAGCGTAACTTTCTGGATAAATCCGCTTGAATACGACTGTCAGAAATCGAGAGTATAAGTGTTATTTTGCATACCCCAGTGGGCTGGTAAAAATTGGAAAAATATCTGGTATTTGTAAGTCCAGTTTAAATTTACAAGTTAAAATGTTTCTCGTGTATCGTTGGCATACTTGCTCACAAATTAGATTGGTGACACAAGCCCCGAAAAAGGCAACATTAACCAATCAGTAAATGAAGAAAAGACCGCTGGACCCCTTGATCAGGTCTGCTAGGAATATATAAGAAACATTAATGGAAAACTGCTACTATTCTATATAGCTTCATATATGCACACAGACGGGGACAAGACGATCTCTTATCCACTCCGGCAGTCTTGATTAAATTTAAAAGGCACACGGTATTTTTCTTTTATGTCCATACTATCGCACGTCGCTTAAGTAGCTATTAATTTGGTCGCCGTCTGATAGTTTAGTCGTATGATGTTAAATAACACTGACTAACAAAAAAAAATTTTTTTTTTCTTTCTCTAACATTTCTATGTTTTTCTGATCAATTTTAATGCGCTGTTTTTAAATCTGCAAACCGTTTTTCTCTATCAGGTCGGGATCTCTAGAAATACGCAATTGAAGTTTTTTAACAACGCATACAGTATTACAACATCATTCATACAAGAAGTTTAACAGTTATGTAGGCTTGAATTTCTTTGCAGTCGACTTTCGTCGGTGAATGGCATGTGGTACATCGCGATGAAGCATCCAACAATAATCGGCAAGCATGGTCACACTCCACCGTCCTTGATAACGTGACTCCATTACGGCGATATCTTGATGAAATCGTTCTCCATGTTCATCGCTGACTTCGCCAAGGTTGTCAGGGAAAAAGTCAAGATGCGAATCGAGCAAATGGATTTTGAGGGACATGTTACAGCCCATAATTCTGTATGCATCTATGCACTGCTTAACAATATGCACATAGTCGACAGATTTGTGATATCCCAGAAAGTTATCGACGATCGATTTGAATGCCATCCATGCGCGAAGTTCACTACCATGTAACAAGTTCTCGAATTGTTTGTCTGCAATAACTTTCCTAATCTGAGGTCCTACAAAGATACCTTCCTTTATCTTTGCATCGCTAACTTGCGGAAACGTTTCTCGAAGATAAGTGAAAGCTTTGCTCGTTTTATCTAATGCTTTTACGAAATTCTTCATGAGCCCCAACTTTATATGTAACGGTGGTAAAATGATGCTGTCTTTGTTAAACTAATGGCTCATGTATTACATTTTTATGCCCGAGCTGCATACGATCCTTTATAGGCCACACCTTTCTTGCATAATGTTCCTGTCTGTTGCGGCTGTCCCATTCACATAGGAAGCAACAAAATTTAGTATACCCAGTCTGCATGCCCGTGAGAATTGCAATGACCTTTAGGTCTCCACAAATCCGCCATTGGTAGTCATTGTACTTTATTTTTGCCAAAAGTATAGCCATATTGTCATAAGTTTCTTTCATATGAACAGAGTAGGCGACTGGAATTGATGAAAATAAATTTCCGTTATGCAATAACACGGCTTTTAGACTAGTCTTGGAAGAGTCAATGAAAAGGCGCCATTCGTTGACTATGTGCTCATGACCGAGGTGCACCATTAGACCGTTTACATCTTTGCAATAGCAAATGCCATCATCCATCTCAAAGTATTGAACAAGTTCTTTGTGTCTATGACGAAATTTAGATATCGGAGTATTGGGCGCTAAAAGATTCCATTCTTTGAGTCGCGAACCGAGTAATTCCGCTTGTCCTTTGGTAAGAGCGAGATCACGTATTAGATCTGAAAGTTCTGAATGGTTAATTAAGTGAACACCATCATTCACCGGTACATAATCCGAGTCAGAATTAGTTTCTAAAGCAGGTAAACTATCACTTTCTGATGGTTCATTCACGTCAACGGATATTGTTCTGGTGGAACTGGGATCGGACACGTGATTGGATCATGAGGCACTGGTTTCGAAACCGATTCAATATTTGGATAAACCACAGACTTTCTAGTTTTAAAAGTAAAACCATGGATATTTGTCAAGCAGAAGTAACAATCAGTAGCGTGATTTGTCGGTTCACGCCATATTACTGGCACTCCAAAAGGCATCGACTTATGCTTCGGCGATTTTCGTAACCAACCTGCCAATGTATTTGCACAAGTCGAACAAACTGCATTTGGCTTCCAAGATTTATTTGCATCATCAACTTTCGAATCGAAATAAAGTTCATATGCTTTCTTTAGTAATGGTGTAAAGTTTTTCTGGTGAACACGATCGGTAAAATATCCGCACACCTAACAGAACAGATCAGCCGAATTTCTACAACTTCTAGAAGCCATATTTCGCTCAGAATTATTTCAAAATACAGTAACTATTTGAAAAATAGCGTAACATATGTCATGCATCTTTTAGCAGTATAAAAAGTAGAATTATTTTGCATTTTATTAATTTTTAATAAGTTATATAGTAAAAATGAAACGGAGCAAATAACGGTTTCCCAAAAATATATTTATTCACAAATATCTTAAGAACCCGATGTGATAGAGATAAACGGATTTCAGATTTGAAATCAGCGCAAGAAACTGACCTAAGAACACTTATTCTTATATAAGAAAGAAAAATGTTGTTTGTCAGTGTAATAGGCACTTATAATAAATACGCGTTATGAAATAAAACTATTAGTAGCGCCTAGCATAAAATCAGTCAACTAAAACCGTCTCTTCTTGTATGGGAAAGCGTGTGGTGAAAATTAACATTATAACTGAACATTTGGTATGAAATAGCTACGCGTTATTTATTTCATTAGTTCTAACAGCTAGAAAATCTAAGTGAATTATAATGTTAAAAGCTTAACACTTGTATTTCATATAAACACTAATTTCTAATACCACAAAATCGGAATGAAAATCCCCACGAATGCTTTTAACACATCTTCCACAATGGTTCTAGAACTACGTGCTTAGACTATCCAAAAATTCTGAGTGACAACTGATAGCAGGTTTAAGAAACCACAGTTTATATATATTATTGTTTCTCTGATCTATAGATGATGTTACTTTTCACGTTACCATGTGTATCAAGAGAATCAGAAACAGAGTTCCCAAGATAAAGGCTCTGTCGGGCGATGCTAATCGACATCAGAAAAATTCTTACGTCTAACAGGTCTCTCGAAGATTTTGCCAGTACGAATGCCCGCTTCTGAAGATCAAAGAGCCCAAGCCCTGAGTACGAACTTCAAAGGGTCTTTGGTTCTTCGCGTGCGGTCTGTCAGGTATCGTATGATTGACAGATAAGCTCGCGTGAGAAGACTCGATAAACAAACCTGATTCGCTACCTGTTATGACTGGCAGGTCACGAAAGTTTGTAAACACTTCGTTTGTTTATGTTCAAAGAAAAGAGGCGTGGATGAAAAATAAGCTTGTGTGAGTAAGTCAGGCAGAAAAATGCATGGTTTGCTAGCAAATCATAGAACGCTAACAGGATTACAAAGACTATCAGATTACTGTAGGCTCTATTTCCATTACACGTCATATATATATATATATATATATATATATATATATATATATATATATATATATATATATGAGAGAGAGACAGAGAGAAAGAGATTTACTAAAGTGCTTATATAATAAATATATACATGATATCATCCAGTCCTTGCTGTCTATGAAGCCTGGGGTCACCCCTGCTGTTGGTTCCTTGTGATGAAACCAGCACGAAGCATTCACCAGCTCTTACAGTGGTGGTTCATGTGTCAAGGTATCTGCAGTGATGAGGTTGCCAGCCTCATATACCACTGTACACCCACCCCTTACAAGTATCACACGTTGATCTGCCTTGACTTTAGTCTCGTCAAATTCGGGAGTCGGTGTCGAGACATATTTTACCGAAAAAATGACCGACTCCTCGACTCCGACTCCACAGCCCTGCTATGGACCCTGTTATGGACCCTGCTATGGACCCTGCTATGGACCCTGCTATGGACCCTATTATGGACCCTGCTATGGACCCTGCTATGGACCCTGCTATGGACACTGCTATGGACCCTGTTATGGACCCTGCTATGGACCCTGAAGGAAAGCGAAAAAGAGGCCGACCAAAAGCAATTTAGCAGAGGGTTGTGGAGGCCGAGATGCAAGGAGTGAACAGGGGCCGAGTCACTACACAAAGGATGGACGCCGACCAAGCAAAGTGGATGCAGTTTGTTGCTGCATTACAAGACGCCACCAGGCGTGATGGCAACTGACTGCGTTGACAGTCGGCAGCTAAAGATCAAAGACGAAGAAGCGATATACTTAGGTGTGACGGTATTGCCTTCCCTGCTTTGCTGTAGTGGTCCAGCAGTGGCCAAAACACAAGAGTATCTAAAGTGGGTCGTCAAAGGTGTCTACCTTCGCACAAGATTACTCTCGGCAGAGATGTAGATAGAAGGTTTTATGAAAAATAGTTCACATTGGCAGCTTAAAGTTTTCACTTAGCTGCCAATAGTAGTTTCTGCTCCCGGTGATGGGTTCTGTGCAGATACGTCACTGGAGGTCTCACGTCTTTGGTTAAGCTTAAAGGTGCATCACGTTCCCAGAACAATCAAGGAGTAACTGCCAAGCTGGTCCCGCGTTTCTACGTCAGTCCGCTTCTACCCTCACTTTGTTCCAGAGATTAATACCTTCACTGGTACCACCACCAACAACTATGGTAAAAGAATAGAAACGAAACTCTATCCTGAGTATTACGTTTCCCGACACATACTTATGTGTCCCTTTTCTCCTTTTCTACCATCCCATCTCATTCAGAATTTACCCTCGATGAGAATTAAACTTAATCCCTTGAGAGAAACTTTCTTTACATTTAAATTGAATAGCTTTATCCTTATTTTACATTTAAATGAAAAGGTTAATAGTACAGATAGAATATGTTTACGTTTACATTTCCACTGTTTGAAAAATGTTCAAAATATAAACTGAATCTGTTTTCATTTACATTTACACTGATTGAAAAGTTTGAAACTTTCATTAACGTTAAAGTGAATATAATTACATAATATTTACACTGGTTTGAAACTGTAAGTATTATACTTAAAATGTACATCATTTCTTTCATCTTTCCCTCTCTGCTCCATATGGAACATGAGACTACCGATGCTTTTAGTTCTCTGTAAAAAGCTAGCAATAAAGTAGTCATCAGCCCTTGCAGTGGTGGTTCATGAAATCATCATTCTATACGCTGAGGTTGTCAGCCTCAAATGACTTGGACATCCACTAGCGATTTTCACATATTAATATTAACATGGTAATAAATATGTTACGTGTCCTTTTAAACATGAAAGTTAATATTATATATATATATATATATATATGTATGTCAGGATGGTTCCTGATGGCCAAGATACCAGCTAAGGTAGTAAATCTTTTGGACGCCGCAACCAGCCAACACCACTCAGAGTTATTAGAATCACAAACTGGCGACGTGGACAATTAGTTTATTTTGGACATCACGCAGCTCCACAAGTAATACAATAATAGTAATGACATATAATCGACAGTAAGTCCATGTCAAAAGGCTGTCGTATTTGCTCTCAATATCCTTTTATATTCTTATTAATAATCATATAACTCCATCTTAAACACTTCAACACAAGGAGCTCAAAATCGTACGTCCACTCGCCATTACACACAATCCGCTCTCTCCCCGCTTTTCTCTCCCACATGTCTCACGAGAGCCAGCCAAGCATATCGGCTTAACGAAGCTCACCCGTCTTTTCCAGTGACCCGTGCAAAATAAACAAACAAAGAGCCCCGCTGAGCTAAAGCTATATAATTCACACCTGTTATGAAATATAATCATAACAATTTACATATTAGTTCATATGTTAGTAATAAAAAATATAGAATGTAAAATGACAACTTACGCCAATCCTGGCTCACAGACTTTTTGCTCAGATGAATGAAGTTAAGGCACTTGATTAGACCTCTTACACGTGTTCTTGGGGTCGATACTTTTGTAAGAGAATTCCCTCTATGACTCCGTGTGTTTCAGTTTCCACAGCCTTCCTTATTAAAATGGTTTTCCTGGGCTATGTAAGTCCTTCAAGATTGTTCGACAAAGTTCGGTCTGATAAATGGAAATTCTGAATTCTAGGCTTCACTCTGGCAGGGTCTGGTTTTGTCTTGGCAAGCGTGAATATCCCAGTGTCTTAACTCTGAAACGCATCAGGTTATATTCCCTGTCCTCCCCCGCATCTAAGCAAAAGCTCCAATCCTTTTCAAACATAAATGTAGGGTGGGGTAATTTCAAAATATTCCGACATGGAATAATTTTGCGCGGGATGCAATGGTCACGTTTACCATATATGGCAATCAAACCTCCGATGCCTTGTGTACCAACTCACAAACACAACGGTAAACTCTCTCAGTAATGTGTGTAAGATGTAACATCTTATTGCGTTATCGAAAGTAATCTTGTCAGTCTTGTCTGTCCAAAATGTGTCATCCCGTATTACCAGCTTGGCGATGAGCGCAGTCTGGCATTATCAGCAAACACATTCGTTGGGCGATTTAGTGTTAGTCTGATGTCGGCCGTTGCCGATATCAACCAACATGGTTGTCAATAATATTATTTCAGCCGCTCCTGCAAATGTTTAGGGAAGGGGCGGGTAACAAACAGACTTATCTCTGAGAGGAGTGTAAGAAGGAAAATACAAAATATGTGCTACAGTGCACAGAGAAAGAAAAGGGTGCGACTTGGAAAAATCGCAATAAAATCAGTACAAAAATGTAACTGATTACTGCCGTAGTGAAAGAGAGATCGGAAAGTCGCCCCTAAATCCGTCTTGTGACAGTAGGGGATATCAGTTGTCCACAAGAGAGTTGTTATCTATTGTTGGTAACAAGTACGGATAAAAGTTAACTATGAAAGTAGAAATATAAGTTGTCAGAAGTGAGAATGACTCGAATATTTGTGTGTGACGTCACATATTACCAACCTCCCCTCCTCCCCTATTGTCACACAACGTCACAACATTTTGACCTCCCTCCCCTCTTTTTTATCTGCGTGATGTCAAATGTGGACGACACCCCAAGTACCAAAATTGACAAGTAAAAATTAATTTTCAGAATCCAACTAACTGCATGCAGCTTAAAACTTTGAGTAAGGAATACATAAGACTAGACCCATTGTAATATTTCCCGCAGCCCAATTTCAGATCGCGACCCACAGTTTGAGAATCACCCTGCTACAGCTTATGATGCTATCTGGTATCAAGTGGCCTGCACTCCTGGTTGTGATTTGCTAGTTTCTCGAGCTGAGTGCTTCTTTGATGTTTTCCGTATGCGTGCTTTTTGAAGGTTTTTAAATTTTCTTTCTATCTGCACGCGCTCTTACCTTCTCCACCACTTTTAAGTCTTCTTAACTTCTTCTTTTTTATATTCTTTTTCTCTTCAGCTCCCCAAGGAACATAGGCCTTCAACAAACATATGCCAAGTTTTGCTGTCCCGTGCCATCCGCACAAGGTCTTTCCATGTCTTCTCCGTGAGTTCCTTGATCTCTGTCTTTGTTGCCCTGCGGATTCCAGAATAAGGGCTACCTTTTAATGCTATCAACAGGTGCACAAAGTGTATTACTTTTTTGATATCTCTTTTTTATTTCTTCTTTACATAAGTATTGTCCTTAGTTTCCTTACACAAAGATTTGTTGTTGTTATTGTGTGAGTTATGAGGATGGTTATACTTTGTGCCATGACGGTGATAATGAAGATATACGTATAACCTTGACATGTGCTCCGCGGGCATCAGTGAGGTATTGAATGAAGGCTTCTTTACGCTGTTCTTCATTTGTTCGCATTCTTTGTAGTTTTTGTCGTTATTTTTAAATGCGCGCAGTTTATTTCTGAAGTTTTCCCGATGTTTTTTTTTTTTGTTTTTTTGGTTTCTAGCAAATGGCATTGAATGAATTAATCTCTTTTTCGCTCCTTGAGTATTAGCGACATAGCGGTTGATTCATCTAGTAAAACACTCCCGAAAACATGCAGACAGCTAACATAATACTCCAGACCAACTTCAAAGAGGAATGGCTAAATTGATGGGAAAAACGGTCTACTGGACGTGCCTCGTATAAAGAATATGATCCATCCAAACAAAATTAACATCATCAACAACCTACGACAGATGAATCACAGCACAATCTTCCAAGTACAAACAGAACACACTACACACAACAATGAAACCCCTCATATGTGCTTATTGCCGCATCTGTGCCAATACATGATGAGGCAGTTCAGCCTGTGCTGCTCACTTGGGCGGGAATCTTCACGGAAAGAAGAAATTTACTGCCGGGCTCCCCAACAATCACAAACACTCTAAACAGTATCTTTCAACAGTTACAGAGCACATGCTAATTTTTTAACTTGGCACTGACTGCGAAAAAAGCAGCCCTGGTTAAATAGCAACATCTCATCTAGGAAGTCTGCTAATGAGCAACATGGATTCTTACAGTACTGATACAGTTTAAAAAAAGATAATGTTATTTTGTCTCGTTTTAGCGAGGCGCTCCGTTCAACCTAGACACAGTGCACGTTGATTATGTTAGGGAGCATGTCCAAATATCATAGACCTTGTGGTGTGGTTTATTTTTAGTGATGATACTACACATTCATGATACTAATACACAATAAAGAAAGTATTTAAAACACGAAGTGTTTACTTGTCTCACAGCTTAACTCTAGGACACCAACTTTAATAGCGCCAAGGTGGCAGGAGGAAGGGAAGAAAAGGAACTGTTACAGAAAACACTAACTCAACAGAAAGCGTGTCTGTCTCATCATGACTGTAAGGTTTAACCCCGTTTGTTATAATTTGTATAAATGACGTTCGTTAATCTGGATAACACGTTATTTTTTTGTTCTTCTTAGTTCATTATTTCAGGCTGTAGATTTTGGGGTTCGGTATTGTTTTCAATGACGATAGCGTACGTAGTATCACGTGGTTCCCGGGTTTTCTGAAGAGACAAAAAAAAAAAAAAAAAAAAAAATGAAACTGCTGTACCTTCAGGTATGTCGTACAAGACTTCTAATATGTGGTTGTAAATGTGACATGTTAACTCATAATGTTGTGAATGGGGATGACGTCATCATGTAAAACCAATGGACACAGAAACCACAACAGCACGTGCATGTAACCACAACAGCACGTGCGTGTAACCACTTGGTACAGGTTTCCTGCAAGGGGATCAGCCGCAATAGTGGTCCATTGCTCCTCCACCAGGAGCACAAAGAAAAACGATGATAAAGATGACGACAATTGTGAACGTCTTACATGACAGGTGGGCTGGGAAGGTGTTTGGTCAAGGTGAACATCGTACAAGACAGGTGGGCTGGGAAGGTGTTTGGTCAAGGTGAACGTCTTACATGACAGGTGGGCTGGGAAGGTGTTTGGTCAAGGTGAACGTCTTACATGACAGGTGGGCTGGGAAGGTGTTTGGTCAAGGTGAACGTCTTACATGACAGGTGGGCTGGGAAGGTGTTTGGTCAAGGTGAACGTCTTACATGACAGGTGGGCTGGGAAGGTGTTTGGTCAAGGTGAACGTCTTACATGACAGGTGGGCTGGGAAGGTGTTTGGTCAAGGTGAACGTCTTACATGACAGGTGGGCTGGGAAGGTGTTTGGTCAAGGTGAACGTCGTACAAGACAGGTGGGCTGGGAAGGTGTTTGGTCAAGGTGAACGTCGTACAAGACAGGTGGGCTGGGAAGGTGTTTGGTCAAGGTGAACGTCGTACACGACAGGTGGGCTGGGAAGGTGTTTGGTCAAGGTGAACGTCGTACACGACAGGTGGGCTGGGAAGGTGTTTGGTCAAGGTGAACGTCGTACAAGACAGGTGGGCTGGGAAGGTGTTTGGTCAAGGTGAACATCGTACACGACAGGTGGGCTGGGAAGGTGTTTGGTCAAGGTGAACGTCGTACAAGACAGGTGGGCTGGGAAGGTGTTTGGTCAAGGTGAACGTCGTACAAGACAGACGGGCTAGGAAGGTCGTTTGGTGAAAGTTTATGCCCCAGGGGAACTGAAGGGTCAAGATGATGATAATGTAGGGCAGTGGCGTATATTTGAACTTTTTCAAAGTGGGCTTTCCAGACTTCGAATTTTGTTATGTTACGTTCTTAGAGGATACAGGGAATATTGTTTAGTAGGGGAATAAGATCCTGCACAACAAGTGAATCTTTCACCCAGCACTTATAGAAAAAAAAGGGGGCGCGAGATGCCGATGCCTGGACGTCCCGCTCTAAATTCGTCTAACATTTCACGTCTAGTAACCCCTTCCCATCCCTGATAAGGTGTCCAGTAATAAAGGTCTATGCCTGTGACATTTTAAATAAATGATTTGATGAGTGCTGAGTGTTCCCTCATCAGATAAATTGAATGTCTCCTTCTGCTCGTGTATTCTGTTACTAATATGAGGTTAGGTTTGTGTTTTTTATTGTGTGCCACAAATGTGGTCCATTTCGATTCCTGTCACTCCCTGATGATCTGTCACCATTTGGCCATTCCCGTTCTGGCAGATCAATTTATGTACCGCCCATTAAATCTCCTCGAATGAATCCTTTGGTCTCGTGCGATCAATTGTAATCGATAACCAATTTTTGGATCTGTGAACATTTCATTCATTGTCCTTGCTGAAGCCGGCTACATATTTGATTTCACGATGCTGACTAACTCTGGGATTACCCTACTGTTTTTTCTGTGTTAGACTTGAAATATAATCTGCTGATATGTGTGTCATAAAGGCATTTTCCAGTACATCTTACTTCAGTGTTGAAATTTTGTTTTGGCTTTCAATTTTTACTGATTTAGCAGCCAATCCCCTGCCCAAGCCTCAACAGTCGGCATCTGCCACACGCTTGGTAGGTTACAATGTTACTTCTCATCTGCCACACGCTTGGTAGGTTACAATGTTACTTGTCTTTGCTCCACTCTCGAGCCCAGGTATCACATGGGATTTTATTAGCCGATTATGTGGAAAAACGAAGTAATAAATTAAAGGCACAAGTTACACTTCACTGACATTCTTAATAAAAACGTTAAATTATTTGACAAGAGCACACTCTCCCAGGTCAGACGTAAAGTCAAGTTTACATCGTTTGTTCGAGGGCTTTTTCTCCAAAGATATTTACACTCTTCCTTTATTGAAATTATTACGCGCTATTTTCAGTAATCGGTCACGTGCGAAGTTCTTCATCATCACTATAATGGAGTATAAGCCTCCATCAAACTTACGCCTCATCCTCCTGTCATGTGCCATCAAACTTACGCCTCATCCTCCTGTCATGTGCCATCAAACTTACGCCTCATCCTCCTGTCATGTGCCATCAAACTTACGCCTCATCCTCCTGTCATGTGCGATCAAACTTACGCCTCATCCTCCTGTCATGTGCCATCAAACTTACGCCTCATCCTTCTGTCATGTGCCATCAAACTTACGCCTCATCCTCCTGTCATGTGCCATCAGTTCTGGGTCTTTCCATGTCCTCCTCTTTCCTTTCAGTTCTGTTTCCAGCTCTGTTCTCCTGGTGTTTGTCGGCCCCATGTTCATTTAATGTACGAACATTATTTTTTTTTTCCTGTTCCGCTCCCTATGGATCACGAGGCCACCCCTGCAGTTGGTTCGCTTGCAGAAAACCTGCACCTAGCATTCTCATCATCATCATCTTGCATTGGGTGTTGTAGCAACGTGTTTTACACGATGAGTTTGCCAACCCCATGCAACATACCAAGTGCCAAATCTGGAAATTGTCCTTGAAGAAACAACGTGAGTCAGCAACACAGACTATTGTCGGTTTTCTGTGGCTTACCCACAACAGAAGTGATTGCGTCATTAAGGGGCTGAGTTGCCCACTATATACTTCCGGTGTTATCTTGTGTGTTTCGTACTGATATATAGTCAGCAAAGCATCCTTTTATGGGGATGCCTAGCTGGCCGTGGGGTCAGTATGATTCGCTTGATAGCTAGGCGGAGTTGTCGTACGGAAGGTACGGGGTTCGAACCCTGGGTAAGCCACTCACGTCTGTTGTTTTTCTGTTGTCCAAGTGTTCTACTTCTTTATTTCTTACGAGTGCCTGAAAACATACCTTTATGTTTGTCTAATATCAATTTACTGTTTACAGGCCTCGGGTTTCCCTTCCTTATGTGTTATTTATGTTTATACAATACCAGAAACCTACCCTCTGTTCTATACTACTGTCCTTAAGTCTTCTACTATTTACTGGACCCAGTATCAAGGTCTTTGTCTTGTTTGGACTGACACATACTGTTAATAGGAGAACAACAGAAGTGATTGCGTCATTAAGGGGCTGAGTTGCCCACTGTATACTTCCGGTGTTATCTTGTGTGTTTCGTACTGATATATAGTCAGCAAAGCATCCTTTTATGGGGATGCCTAGCTGGCCGTGGGGTCAGTGTGATTCGCTTGATAGTTAGGCGGAGTTGTCGTACGGAAGGTACGGGGTTCGAACCCTGGGTAAGCCACTCACGTCTGTTGTTTTTCTGTTGTCCAAGTGTTCTACTTCTTTATTTCTTACGAGTGCCTGAAAACATACCTTTATGTTTGTCTAATATTAATTTTCGGTTTTCTGTGGATTGCGGCATTAGCATCCTTACCAGAGGAATTACCTTCTGACTTAGATGGCTGAACTGAATTATTTCCTTCGTTAACGTGTCCGTACTCTGTTGACGTTTTTGTGGCTTAAAGTTTTTACTAATTGGGTTAGCCAACCCCTTGCCCAACCTTCCTTAGTAGGCTTTAGCAACGAGAATAGAAGGTTGCAGTGTAACTGTTCTTTACTTCATTTTTGGGTTTCGGTATAACACGGGTGCGTGTGCAAGACTATCTGACATTAAACAGATAGTTGTCAAATTAACTAGAAAAATTGTCAGACTTAAGAGATTGATTGTCATATTTGAGACAAGCATCTGTCATTTGTTATCTTTTGTGGTGTTTGCTGCATTTCCTGCAGTTTCCATTTGGATAATATATCTTATGTTTTTAATGATAATCACGGAGAAAACGTCTCAGATCGCAAACGGGGGCCCATGTAAAATCTGCCATTATATAGAGAACAGCATTACAATAGAAGTAGCTAACTTGCTTTAATATCTGGGTACGTAGTTTTATTGTAGCATTCCTGAACGCAATGATAATGTAGCAAGGTAGTTGCGTGAACGGAACGAAAGAAAGGGGAAGGTGCGCACAATAGTTGGATCTTTATATGCGTAAACAATAATTTGGCACTAGCAAAGAGACCTTTCCTGTGATGTCATCACCTGCCCCATGTGGTGTGCATAAAATCTGTAGGTAGAGCTGAGATGTTTACCTGTCCGTGTTCTCTGCTTCCATCTGTATTTCTGCTAAATGCCCTTTAGCTTTAAAAACCTCCACTCCTTTTTTCTCTAAATAGAAAAAGATCAATAGATCGACAGTTCGATAGATTAAAAGCCACCAGCTGACGTGTTTAGCCAGGACGACTAAATATGCTACGTGACACGATGACATCAGTTGTATGACTCTCTTAATTTATATTCACTAATATAAAATGTAGATATTTATTTAAGTCAACAAGCTGTAATTAAAGTTAAAACAAGTTAATACATTTACTCACATATAATAGAATGTTCTTTAGATTATTAATACAATGTTGGCATCATGCTTAGGAGGTTTATAATTTGATAATGAATTTGTATTGAATTAGTAATGATGTTGGATCTCAGTATTTTAAGATTTGGCTATAATGGTTGCTCTATCTATATTTCTGTCAAAGTAATTTTATAATTCTACACCCTCAAGGGAGGTTTCTACGATATTACGCTAAAAGAAATACCCCTTCAAGATGTAGAATCATACACATATCTTGGCAGCACACTAGACAAGAGCTGGATGGACAGACAATGATGTCAAATAAGAATACAGAAAGAAAAATTAGCTTTCATTGTACTGGGTAACATGGAGATAAAGAGAAATCAAGTCCAACACACAAGCCAGAATCTTCAACTCAAATGTCAAGTTATTCCTACAGTATGGCTCTCAAACATGGAGAACAACAAAAACAACAATCAAAAAGCTACAGACTTTCATAAATGGGTGCTTGCGTAGAATTAGGAGAATTGAAGTGGTAGGAAGTAGTGGTACAAATGTGGAGCTGATGACAAGAACTAGACAAGTGCCAGTGGAGCAAGAGATGAGAAGAAGACGCTGGGAATGGAAAATATACACACTAAGTAAACCTGTTGATAACATTACAAGGTAATCCTTGTTCTGGAATACCCAGGCCAAGAGATGTAGATGGAACCGAGGAACCGAGGAACACATGGAGAAGACAACTGCAGACAGGCATGAAAGGAATAAGGAAGACATGGAAAGAACTTGAGCTGATGGCACGGGACAGGAAGACTTGGCATGTGTTTGATGAAGGCCCATGCTCCTTGGGGAGCTAACGGGCGTTGAGTGAATGAAAGAACAGTACCATCCGTGTGAATCACTTTTACTACACCCTTTGACACACCTAATGGATACATAGACCGTGATAAAGTATAGAAACATGAAGGAAAACGAAAAGCGACTTCATAACCTACGACAAAACATGCAGCAAATAATTGAATAGTAAAATATACTTAACCGTGTAAGCAGAGAAAAGATGTACGCCATGCACATAGATAGATAGATAGATAGATAGATAGATAGATAGATAGATAGATAGATAGATAGATAGATAGATAGATAGATAGATAGATAGATAGATAGATAGATAGATAGATAGATAGATAGATAGATAGATAGATTAGATAGATAGATAGATAGATAGATAGATAGATAGATAGATAGATAGATAGATAGATAGATAGATAGATAGATAGATAGATAGATAGATAGATAGATAGAACGAACGAACGAACGAACGAACGAACTTTTTTTTCAAAGGGTTGAGAATTGGGCACGCAGGCCCGTCTGACATTCTGCCCTTCCTTTCGCTCACCTTTCATACTGTATCCTTTCAATAGCACATGTATTTTTAGCATTATTTAAGCATACAACATTATCGAGGTAAAATAATAACATACATTTGTAACATCCAGACATAATCAAATTTAGGGGGGAGGGGGGTAGAAAGGGGGGGGGGAATTATTAATTAAAATACATTAACAAAAATTAATACCTTAAAAAAAATAAAAATAAAAATTATTTACTAACAAAAAAAAACAAAAAACAAAAACTAACAAACACAATCTAAACCATTCATACAGTAAATAAGACATAATTTAAAACGTAATCAGATAATGGTGGCATATAATAAGAACTCGTGACATTTTGGAAATCTGTTGAATTAGCTGGGACTTCATGTGTTGTCAGCGCATGCGGAAAATGTTCTCACAGGTGAGCAACTTTGAGTCCCATGCAGATACTGCCACAGGGAGTGAATTGTCGACGCCTCCACTACACGAGATCCAGTTTTATGACCTATGCTCCTTAGGGAGGTAAAGGCTATTGACTGATAGATGAGAATCGTACATATAGGCCCGTCTTGCATTTTGCCCTTCCTCTTACTCATCTTTATTGCTAGGTATCCAGACATTCTCCAACATACTTAAGGTATTAGTTCAACGGCGATGCAACATTATAAGTAGTATAAAAGCAAACATTTACAGTATCTGATTACAATTAAGAAGTAAGGTATATTAAAATGAAAAACAAGATCATCAGACCCTCCATACAGTATATTAGATAATAATAATTCGAAACATAATCCCTTAGGGCGGCATATAATCCGCACTCACAATGTATTTGAACAGTCTACAATTATATGAGTAGGGACTGTGCATGTTTTTCAGGTCATGTGGAAGATTGTTCCAAAGATGAGCAGCTGAGTAAGCCAAGCTCTTCTTGTACAAATCTAGCCTCGGCTTGGGTACCTCTAACTGGTTTAAGCGCTGACTACGTTTTTCATTGAATTTTAAAAGTGGCCACAGATACGTTGGAGCATTATGTGACAAGATTTTGTGAGCGAATTTAGCTTTGTTAAATAGGAAGCGCTTTCTAAGGGGTAATATTTTAAGATAGTTATATAGATCTATATCATGTGTTTGGTGTTTATCAGCAACTAGGCGCACTGCACGTTTTTGAAGTGAATGAAGCCTTTTTGTGTTGGATATGGAACAACCATCCCAGATTGTGGAACAATAGTCTAGGTATGTTTGTATGTGAGATGTGTAGAACATTTTCCTTGCCCCCTCATCCAGGAAGTGTTTGATTTTGGCTAATTGGTAAACTTTTTGTGCCGTTAGCTTTGTGAGTGCACTTACATGTGAGTTCCAACTTAGGTGCTGGTCAACAGTTAGACCTAGAGTTTTATGTTCATTTACGTTTTCAATTAGTGATGTTCCAATGTAGAGATGAAGTGTTGTTTTCTGCGAGTTTTGTAGTTTTTGTCTGGTTGATATTAACATACATTTTGTTTTACTAATATTTATTTGCATTCGATTCTCGTTGCTCCACTTAAAAATATTATGTGTGTCAGTTTGTAAAGATAGTTCTAGTGCAGTGCAACTTTTGTCACTAGTGTAAACAGTACAGTCATCGGCAAACAGGTCACAGGATGAATGTTTGATGTGCAGAGGAAGATCATTAATGTATACGGCAAAGAGAAGAGGGCCGAGAATAGAGCCCTGAGGAACACCGATATCGACAACAGTTGGGTTGGACAAAGAATTATTGTAAGACACCACTTGTTGTCTGTCTGTCAGGAATGATTTAATTAACTTCACCAGCTTAAGATTTACTTTCATTGTTTCTAATTTTCTGATTAAAATAGTGTGATCTATCATATCGAATGCTTTTTCAAAGTCTACAAAGATTGCTCCACATAAATTATCGTTATTGATATTTAGATGCCAGTTGTCTATCATTTTTGTTAAGGCTGTGTGACATGAATGTTTTGGTCTAAACCCCGACTTACTATCAACTAGCAAGTCATTATTGGCTAGGTGTTCTATTACTGTTTTGTGTATGTGTTTTTCCAGTGGTTTGGACAGCGATGATATAAGAGATAGATAGATAGATAGATAGATAGATAGATAGATAGATAGATAGATAGATAGATAGATAGATAGATAGATAGATAGATAGATAGATAGATAGATAGATAGATAGATAGATAGATAGATAGATAGACAGGTGGGTGGGTAGTGATCGGGCATGGGCAAGCTGGTGGCGGGTGGGAGGGTAAGCGGGTGGGTAGGTGGGTTGTTGTTGCCGATATCCCATAGCTGCTGAGCTGTCTACTCTTGGCAGCCCAATGCCATTCTTAGAAAAGTGCAGGTTTTCTGCAGTTGTTTCAATGTTCCATATAGTGAGTTGGTGATTGTCAGAGGTATCTGTAATAGTTTTTTTCTGGCATTTGTGAGTGATGGACACCCCATGAGGAGGTGTCTGGTTGTTTCATAAGGATGAGAGCAGTGTCTACACATGGGTATGTGCTGAGGGTTGATGCGGTTCAGATGGCTATTGACTCTGACATGTCCTGTTCGGAACTGAAAGATAAGACTTTGATGTCTCCTGCTGAGTCTGTTGATGTTGTCGTTGTCTTTTGGGCAGGTCATTTCATTAAAGACATTTCGACCAGTCGGCCCGTTTGCCCATCTGTACAGCTAGATTCCCTTGTAAATTAACATGAAACAAATATAAAGGTATGTTATCAGGCACTCGCAGGAAATAAAGAAGTAGAACACCAGACAACAGAAAAACAACAGACATGAGTGGCTGACCCAGGATTTGAACACTGGACCTTCCGTGCGACAACCCCGCCTAGCCATGCAAGCGAATCACACTATCCGCTCTGCCATCTACGCATCATCAAAAAATGATGTTTCAATGGCAGGTCATCAGTGCGAACCACAATACACGACACCGGAAGTAAACCATGGGCAGTTCAGCTTATTAATGACGCAATCACTTCTGTTGTTTCTCTATCCTGCAGTATAGGCCAATCCAACAAGACAAGGACCTTTGCTGTTAGCCACGCCGATGGTAATTGTCCCTCTTTCCACGTTCTATTGGTGAACCACAGAAGTGTCTCTTTTGCCTTTGGCCCTAGTTGGCAAATCATATCATTTTTAATATTATTTTTAATTAATTTTTTTCCATTTGTATCTGGTCCTGGAGCTTTGTTTTTGGCCAGTTTCCGTAGTGACATTCTCAGTTCTTGTGGGCTGAACTGATCATCGAACGCAGCCATACTGGTCTAATCTACTTTAAACGTAGATGTGTTCTTTAGGAGCGCTTCATCTAGTTTCTTTCTCTGATGTGTTTTATTCACACTGTCATAAAAATTGTTGCAGACACTTGCTTTCTTGCTGCTTGATGTTACTTCATCACCAATTCGTAGGTGGATAGGTAGTAGGTAGGTAGGTACGTAGGAAGGGTGCGTGGTGGGTAGGTAGTGAGACAGACTGACAGGATAAGATAGGATAGGACAGGACATGTCGCCGTTGCAATAATTTTCTAGATTATTTCTTCCAGTTCTCTGTTAATGATTCAAACGGATCCCGTGGCTTGGGCCATCTAATATAGAACTTCTGTTACAAATTCGATCGTAATCCACGGCTTGGTCTCCAATTTAATACTGTCACGGCTATTTTATTTGCCGTCGCCCACATTGCTAGGGGTAGAATATAATTAACATTGAATGCGAACACGGCCAAGTGTAACTTTATAGCTATGTCCAGAGAACTTCAAGTCCACATATACAGCACACTTTATTAGACTATTTACACTTATACATTTGCAGATTCATCCATTATACATTGAGGGTAAAATCTTTAAAGCGTCATATACTGAGCCTAAAATCTAAGTTTGTCCACAATGCATCTCACTGCATACGACGTCTGGTTATAACTAGTAGTAATAATAATTATTCATACTTCATATTCCATAATGTCTCCGCTGAGTCAGGTACATTGATTCAATATAACATTTGGAATCCACAACTGTTTAATACTCAAATGAGCACGATCCAAGACACGACCATACTGGTCGGCCACACAACTTCTCTCTGCTGTTGCCTTACAAGACAACCTACGTCATAAAACGCACGTATAAAGACGCACTTAGCAACGTTCTTCTGAGCACCATAAAGTTCCAAAGTAATGGACGCTTTGTGTTGTGCATAAAGAGTCGCAACAATAGATATACCGGCAGACAATGATGTTGACATAAAGAGTCGCAACAATAGATATACCGGCAGACAATGACGTTGACATAAAGAGTCGCAACAATAGATACACCGGCAGACAATGAAGTTGACATCGAACCAAGAGTGGTTACTGAGAATGAAAGAATTGTAGAAAAATGCAAACCGTTAGTCAAGAAAATGTATACGCCGTTTAATTTGAAAGAGTCAAAAAATTCAGCAGCTAGAAGAACACAAAGAACATTACAAGAAAAGGAAGGTGCAAAGAATTAAAGCAATAATGGAAGGAGGAGGAGCAGAATTAAAAGAAGGAAAAAAAAAAAAAAAAAGAACAGGAAGAAGAATCCAAATACTTCCACATGAGATAATGATCACACACTGGTACAGAAAAAGATCATTGGCTGAGACAAGGATAATACGACCTGACTTCTTAATTTAGACAAGGTTGTTGTAAGGTTTTTTTTTCCTTCAAACACCCACGCCACGTTCACAACTGCTCACTTACGGTTCACCTCGTCCACGCATCTTTCGCCACTCCTACCATTTTTTTTTTGCTTCCATAATTTGATTTCCAGCTGTGGATACTGGAAGGTGATTAGACATGTGCCGTTTTGTTTGTTTATTCTGTAACTTTTTTACAGACTTTTAGTAGTTAGTTAGGTTGGTTGGTTGGTTCGTTGGTTGTCGTCGGTTTGTTTGGTTGGTTCCTTGGTTGGTTGGTTGGTTATTTGGTTGGTTGTTTTGGCTGGTTTGCTGTTTGGTTGGTTGGTTGGATGATTGTTTTGGTTGGTTGGTTGGTTTGTGGTTTGGTTGTATCGTTGGTTGGTTGTTTGGTTGGTTCGTTTGTTGGTTGGTTGTTTGGTTGGTTTATTGGTTGGTTGTTTGGTTTTTTGGTTGATTAGTTGTTTGGTTAGTTAGTTGTTTGGTTGGTTTGTTGGTGGTTGTTTGGTCGGTTGGTTGTTTGGTTGGCTGGTTGTTTGGTTAGTTAGTTGGTTGGTTGTTTGGTTGTTTTTTTGGTTGGTTGTTTGGTTGGTTTGTTGGTTGGTTGTTTGGTTTTTTGTTGGTTGGTTGGTTGTTTGGTTGGTTCGGTGGTTCGCTGTTTGGTTGGTTCGGTGGTTGGTTGCGTCGGTGGTTGGTTTGTTGGTTGGTTGGTGAGTAACTTATGTAATAACCACTTTTACTCACGGAGAACTAACGATAAAGCTTAAAGAATTTGTAGAACCAATATTTGTTTCTACCACCAATACACCCACGACGGAAGATGGTCCCCTGTGAAAAAGGCCAATGACGAAGTACAAAGAAAGCAGGAAGGAATCTGACAACTGGCCCAACGTTTTTTCTTCTTGGAAAACCTCTAGGCTTACACCTGGAGTGATCTACGCTAAACTAACAAGGTGAGGCTGCTTGGGTGGGTGATGGTATTGCAAGACAGTCCTTATTCTGGAATCCACATATTGCGAGAGGTAGAGGCAGACGGGAAAATGAATGGAGAAGAGAAATATCTCTAGGTATATATATATATATATTTACCTCTAAACAGAGCTATACCTTATACGAGGGATTTCGTTGGATTACACCTACTGGGGGCTTTAACGGGCTAAACCATTGCTTAAATCCTTCACAAAAGGCGACGGACCAGATGTAATGCGTTAACAATTTGTTCAGCCCAATATATATATATATATATATATATATATATACTGTAATATTCTGGCTCATTCGTTTGCTTTCATACATATAAAACTAAAGCGACTATGATTGTTTAGTTTTAAAACAACATGTAACAATTTTAATAAAGAATTAGTCTTTAACAGTTAAAATAAATATGGAAAGATTGGTGAAATTTAGATAAAGGTTTTCGTCACGGAGACGGAGGTAAGAATTTATCAAAAGTCCGTTGCTTTCGCCTATTTTACAAGAAACTTAACTCTAGCTGAGTCCTGCAGCTGTGGTTCATCAATTCTGTGATGACGAAAGCCTTCTCCACATTCTATCCACTGTAGGCGGTTAGGGTGGATGCTTTTCTCTCACACTAGCGGCGTTAGTACCACAAATCGTCTGATGGCTTGTAACCACGAACTTTAGAAAAATAGAAAAACAAATGCATTCTGCTAATTACATTTGTTTAGAACACTCTAATAGGCTCACGTTCCCGTTGTCCGCCCACCAATGTTAAACTCTCAGAAGAATTTAATTCTCGAGCACGCACAACGTAACTCCGAGAAGATGGTTAAAATTCACCATTATTACTCTAAGGTAAAATTTTACGGGTAAAATGTGTCTGGACAGTTAGAATATGATTTGTGCCTGAACTAACATTAACGAGTTACATACATCTCAAAAATGATATGTTACACTTGAGGTACACATGGTGTAATCATCACTCATTACTGCTCCAGTCGGAGTCCTGGGGTCACCTCTGCTGTCGGGTTTCCGCACGACTAGCAAGAAACAATCACCAGCGCTTGGCGTAGTGGTTCATGAATGTACTCTTTTCATATGTTGAGGTTGCCAGCCTCATGTATAACCACTTAGCAAGAAACCTGTAAAATTTACATTAGTAAATAAATTGTTTACACTTACCCCAACATTTTGGGAATACACAACCTCCTTACACAGATTTAGACTGAACACAGCTCTGTGTTCATTCATTCATAACCCTCCACTCCCAAAAGAGCATAGGCCTTCAACAAACACATGCCACGTCTTCCTGTCACGTGCCATCATCTCAAGTTCTTTCCACGTTCTCCTCATCATTTTCACCTCTGTTTCCAGCTCTCTTCTCCATGTGCTTCTTGGTCTACCTCTGCTTCTCTTGCCCTGGAGGTTCCAGAACAAGGACTGCCTTGTAATGCTATCAACAGGTTTCCTCAGTGTGTGTCCTATCCATCGCCATCGTCTTCTTCTCATCTCTTGTTCCACTGGCACGTGTCTAGTTCTTGTCATCAGTTCCACGTTGGTAACCTTGTCATACCATTTTAATCCCTCTATTCTACGTAAGCACCCATTTATGAAAGTCTGTAGCTTTTTGGTTGTTGTCTTTGTTGTTCTCCATGTCTCAGAGCCATACAATATGACTGTCTTGACATTTGAGTTGAAGATTCTTATTTTCGTGTTGGATCCAATTTCTCTTGATCTCCATATATTTCCCAATGCAATGAAAGCTACTCTTGCTTTTTGTATTCTTATTTTGATATCGCTGTCTGTTCCTCCAACTTTGTCTATATTACTGCCAAGATATGTGTACGATTCTACATCTTGTATTGGTGTTTCTTCAAGTTCAACCCTGTTATCATTACCTGGATTTATTCTCATTACTTTTGTCTTTTCCCTGTGTATTTTCAGACCCAATTGCTGTGACTTCTCATGGAGTGTTTTCAATTTGTCCTGCATCTGATTACGGTTATGGGACAGAAGAGCTAAGTCATCAGCAAAATCCAGATCATCCAACTGCTTAGTCAGAGTCCACTGGATTCCATTTCTGTTGTGTGTTGTCGATGATCTCATAACCCAGTTTATTGCTAGTAAGAAAAGAAATGGAGACAAGAGGCATCCCTGTCGCACTCCTGTTCTTATCCCAAACGGTTCTGTAAGCTGTCCTTCGTGAAGAACTCTGCATGTCATGTCTTCATATGTTTTCTTTATTAAATTAATTATCTTCAGGGGAACTCCATAATGCCTCATCAATTTCCAAAGTGATTCTCTGTCTACACTGTCAAATGCCTTTTCGTAGTTCACAAATCCAATGTATAGTGGTAAATTCCATTCCAGACTTTGTTCAACTATTATTCTCAAAGTAGCTATCTGATCTGTACATGATCAGTTTTGTCGAAAACCTGCTTGTTCATCTCTCAGTTTCTTATCTATGGACTCTTTTAATCTCTCAAGGATAATCCTGTTTAATACTTTTCCTGGCACTGATAGTAACATTATTGCTCTATAATTTGTGCACTCTTGTAAATTTCCCTTCTTAGGCAACTTAACCAGATATCCTTCCTTCCATTCTGCTGGTATCTCCTCCTTTTCCCAGACTTTACCAAGTAATTTATATAAGATCTCTGTAGCCGTGTCGATATCTGCTTTTATGGCCTCTGCTGGAATGCCATCAGGTCCAGCCGCTTTTACATGTCTTAGAAGCTTTATGGCTTTCTTTATTTCTTCCTTCGTTGGTCTTTCACCGTTAATTTGTAGCTCTTCTTCTGCTGGCTGGATGTCCGGGAGGTTTTGTGGAGCTGGTCTATTGAGAAGGTCACCAAAATATTCTGTCCACCTCTTCATTTCCTCCTGTATATTGCTGAACAGTTTCCCATTCTTGTCTTTTATGAGGCAACTTGTTTGCTTGTATTTCCCTGTTAGCTTCTTTGTGCTGCTATACAGTTCTCTCATATTTCCTTTGGCGGCAGCATCTTCTGCTTCTCTTGCCAACTCCTCAATATACTTCCTCTTGTCTCTTATGATACTTCTTTTTACTTCTTTGTTTGCTTCTGTGTACACTTCTTGAGCCTTGGCTTTGGAACTTCTGGTTTTGCTTGTGTTTAAATCTGCTTTCTTGTTTTTTCTGTCTTTTATCTTATTGATGGTTTCTGTTGTTATCCATGCTTTTTGTTGTCTTTCCCTTTTCCCCAGTATTTCTTCACATGTCTCATTCCATACAGTTTTGACCTCCTGCCAATAGTCTTCTGTATTCTCTACATCTTCCAGCTGTTGGAGCACTTGGAATTTGTTGGATACTGTGACCGCAAATTTGTCTCTTGTTTCTTGATTTCTTAGATGTCTTACATTAAATTGTTGTCTATAATTTTGCATTGTTGCATATCTCTTGAGTTTCATTTTTACTTTGGCTATCAGAAGGTGGTGATCTGATGCCACATCTGCTCCTCTATATACCTTTACATCCTGCAATGATGATCTAAACTTCTTCTTTATGCATATATGATCAATCTGATTTTCTGTTCTATGGTCTGGTGATATCCATGTTGCCTTGTGTATTCTCTTATGTGGAAACATGCTTCCTCCTATAGCCAGTTGATTTGAAGCACAGAAGTTTGAGAATAGTTCCCCATTTTCATTCATTATTCTTAGCCCATGTTTTCCCGTGACTTCTTCAAATCCGGTATTGACTGTACTTATCTTTGCATTCATGTCACCCATCAAAATTGTGATGTCTCTTCTTCGAAATCACTAGGGTCTGGAAATTAGAGTTAATTCCTCTGACGGCGGGTGTTCTGTGAAATCACTGGCCTGGGAAAACTTGTGTTTAATTCCTCTATGACTTGTGATCAAATTCCTAAGTTTCCAGTCTTGTATTAAAAATGCGGGTTTACTTGTGCATTCCTAAGTTGCCCAATACTCGATCTGTTATTTATAGTTGTGGAATTTCTAAGTCCAATGTCTCCTTTTTCTTTCTGGCTTTTAGGAGTCGCTAGTCTGACGTTTGCGCTGCAGTGTGTGTTGTGACTCCGACTTCACTACATTATATCTCACAATGCTCAGTTCAAATTCCAGCTGTGTTTCCGCCTAATTTTCAAGTGAAATACATTGTATATTCCGGCCTCTCAAATCAACCAATTCAATCGAATCTCGTTCAGTACTACGTGGTTAGGGGTGCTTCGAATTAAAAAAATACCCTCACGTGTTTCAAAATATTAAATTTAATATCCATGCGTGACCTCTTCATATCGTTGCGTCAGACTTCCGCCGGCATCTTGTGCTATCTTCACAAACAAATGTTGTGCACTGATACTGTCCCGGTGCTATTGGCTGCAAATCTTTGAGTTTCCAAACAGATTTATCTGTAATCTCGATGCATAACATACATCGGAAGCGATTACCTCATTATCTCCCGTCTTGTGCAAACATAGGGATTGTCGCTGGCCATCTGGAGTCCAGTGACGGACCGTCACGTTCGAAGCGATCAATAGAGATGACCGTCTCTGTCAAATGTGGCCAGACGCATGAAGCGAAAACTTATCAGTCGCTGATCGGTCAAATTACATGGCGTTATTACAGTTCTGTCTGGGATCGGCTCAAAGCAAACATGTGAAAATTAAAGATAATCCAGTGGCCGATACTTCCGTAGGGGTGTGGAGTGTTAGAGACTTCACCCTACTGATCCAGCATAGAGAGTAAAATAATGAATGAAAGGGCAAAAAATATGCCAAATAATAGCGATGAGGGAGAGGAAGAGAAAAATAAAGAAAAAAGTGATACTGCCGGAGTGGACGTGAGATCGCACAACCGTATCGTCACAGGAATGTTATCCAAAACATGTAATGTATATAACACGGCTGTTTGCCTGCGATCTTTTAGTTATTTCCCCTTTTAACCCGACCGCGCTATTTATAGCCCACTTGACAGAGGTCACGTGGTCAACTTCCTTATGGGAAAAACATGTGGCGATATTTACTTTTGATAGGGCTTAATTAATGCTTTTAGGCTACTTTATTATTATAAATACCGGCTTTAATTTTGCGTAAAGCTAAACTAGAAATGTTAGAGTAAATTTTAGAACAAGAACAAACATTTTATCACAATTAGAACAGAAGATATAATAGTCTGAAATAGTGTAAAATTTACGTTTTTTTTATATTTTGTTATGGTTTGTTTATAATGCAATTTTCACTAAATCGGTCACAATCAACATGCATAACAAATTACAGAAATCAAAAGTAGAAAACCTGCAGAAAATGGATATCAAAGTTTTGTTTTGGTTTCATGTGTCAAACATTAATTATTGAAACATTAAATTGCAAGTCCACATTTATTACCTTAAAATAACACACCCAATTGTCCCCAAAAACATGAGAGCTAACAATTATCTCAATCATACATCACGATGGTCATGTAAAAATGAGTATGGTCATGAGTAAAACGAAATGTTCAATTTAATAGATAAATAGGTGTATTTAATAAATACATCTATTAAATGATTTCCACACTCTGTTAATTCTGTCAATCTCAAGCAACAACTGCCATAATTTGCTCTAGCCCCAAAATTTCGCTCAATTATCATTCACACTTCCTTTTTTTTATAGGATGAATCTGTACATTCACAGATGGAGAAATTTGTAACAAATGAGTTTCCATTATAAATTTTAATTGTGAAGTTATATTTTTAATACCGCTGGCGCGTCTTTCAATTTTCAATCTTCTGTTTTCTCTCCTGTGCCCACGTAAGACCTACTGTTTCCTTCATGGCTATTGCTAATTATTTGGAGATTCTAACTCTACTTTCAATGCCTGCTTTCCTGCAAATTTCCTGACGTGACGTTTCTGAACAGCGTTGTAGTTCATGTGCCTGCTGCAGGTCTAATGAATCAGTTGATGTTCCAGCAATATGTTTATAACAGTGTGGAGCTATTGAGATCGCTTACGTTTTGTTGGCGTTCTGGTGACTGATGTTTCTCTTCTATGTTTAATTAGTTTTTGTAGTACAATAGGCTGTCCTCTGGTTTTGCATTTTATGATATTACTTTTTGCTGTTTCTAGTTTTTTTCTAACAATGGATGTGAATAGGGGTTCTTCCTTTTGTGTTAGTGGTTGTGAAGGTGGCTTAGGAAGTAACTGTTGTACTGTGATGTCGCTTTTGAAGACAAGCGAGGTGGATGTACTTGTCGTATGTATAACTGACTTGGTAGGTGTAGATGTGGCAACAAAAACTGGCATGCTAGGGTGAGTAGTGTTATCCACCTCCAAATGAATAATGGTATCGCCTTTAATGTGAGCTGGCACATCAACCTCCAGTTGAACAATATCATCACTAATGTGGGCAGGCACATCAACCTCCTACTGTACAGAGCTATCCTGACCACAGCTAATTGATTGACTACAAACTAACTGACTGACTACAGCTAAATGACTGACTAGACATGGAGGGGTCAGAAAGAACATCACAGGGAATAGAGCAGCTTTTTGTTTTTAAAACACCAAAAGATGTCTTTGCAACATAATTGCACAGTTGACATTCACTTATAGTTAAATTATGGTTTTAGTCTTTCCAGATGTGCTGACTGTTTTCCGATAGTAACTTGGCTGTTTCAAGACACTTCTCATTATGCCTCCTTTTTGAGTTTTGTATTCGTAAGTAACACTTCTTACAAAATATAGTCGAATGCTGTGTGGGTTTATCATCTGATACGTTAATTCCAAACACAAAGAACAGATCATTAACGTAATTAGAACAGTTCAGTGCTTTCTGAATTGAACGTGTTGTTTTGGAAGTTAATGCTGTCTTGTCACAGGCTCTGCACAGTGCACTGGCACAATTCATATGATGCAAAACAGTATGTTCCATTTCGTTGTTATGTAGTATAGTTTACTTGTGTATGTATAAAGATAGAGGAATATTTGGGACTATCAATTCTAACACCAGGATGTAGAATGCTTTATCTGTGAGTGAAAGAAGATATACAAACAGTTACTTAGAATTCTTTGGCAGCCGTCGTGTGCACAGGATTGTCTACCAAAGAACACTAATGGAACAGTCCTTATCTCACACACAATTAAAAAAAAAATTCATATTATAAATACAAGATTAACAAGACTTGAAAGATAGAACAAAGTATGTGGAAGTAATCTATCTATAGATTTACATGTTTTCTGACGCTTATATACGTAGCTAAATATCATTATAAATGAATGAAAATGCAAAAACAGATGGTGCTTTACAAAAAGTTATTTTTGTACAACCTTATTTAAGATTTGTGAGTATCAGGAATGCGTTTACAGTAATTTAAATGCTATAAAATCTGGTGACAATATGCTTGTTCTTGTAATGCCAAACTCACAAAATTGACTACCACACATTCTCAAGATATGAAACCAAAAAAAAAAAAGTATGTGGAAATAATCTTTAGCTTCCCTTCGAGAAGTCTTTATAATTATAAACTCAAACGAATGGGCCGATTTTTAGATATTAAATTAATAAAAAGATTACTTATTTTATGAATTTCCTCAAATGATGACGCTGTTTTCAAAAGTCTGTAACTCCGTCAAAACTAATTTCAAACAAATAAAAATGCAATCAAAAATAGAACAGAGAACAAAGTTATAGCACACAAAAGAAATTTAGCGCTGTGTTTATCCAGAACGAGTGTGTAATGATTTATATTTTACAGATTTTACACACACAACAGCTGATTTTCCCCGCCAAAAACTTAAATAGTCTTTTACGGTGAACACGAAAATTTTACACCCGGTGTCAGAATTCCGGTCACCGAAACTAAAAGAGCGCTCTGGTATAGGGCACAAACAGCCGTGATAAATGAACTCACCTGGTATAAAGAAACAAGGAAAGAGAAAGAAGTAATAGCTCAGGACATCAACGCAGGGTGTGTTTCTGTTTGAGCTGCTATGCTCGGTACGGTACTGAAAGTTAGTGATTGAAATAAATCATTCTACTTATTACCACGTTGGCCATACGCGTATTTATTGCTACTTTTTTGTGGGGAAAGTAACCAGAACTGCCTGAGAAATCCTGGCATAGATTCAAATTGCTCCTATCTGCTCTTCATGTGAGATCGTTTTTACTGCCCCCGGCCGCTCCAGGTACCGAGGTTAAACAAGAGGGGGAGAAGGTTAAAAGCTGAGAAAGATACATTCTGAAGATTGATAAATGAAACGTCTGAGAGTTTGAGACAGCACAAGTGTAAATCTGTGTGCTTCTGTCTATCTGTGTGGGTGTTAAAAGAATGCATGAGAAGTCCATGAATGACGTAATGAAATACAGTTCCATGACTGGTGTCCTAGGTCTACTGTCTCCGCTGTGAGTTCTGCTCGTGAATGTTCCCATTCCATGCTGTTAGTCCATCTAGTACTTTCTCTCTGTTTTTCCGTCAGTGTTTGTCCGTTCTTCCCTCAGTCTCTCTGTCCGTTCTTCTCTAAATCTCTCTGTTGGTTCTTCCCACTATTTTTGTCCTCCTTTCCTCAGTCGTTATGTCCGTTCTTCCCTCAATCTTTCTGTGTGTTATTCCCCCAATCTCTCTTTTTATTCTTCCCTTAATCTTTCTGTCCATCCTTCCCTCTTTTCGTTTTTCCACAATCTCTCTTTGTGATTATTCCGTCAGATCTTTCTGCCTGTTCTTCCCCCAATCTGTCTGTTCATTTTCCCTTCAGTCTTTCTGTCCCCTCCTGCCTGCCAATGCTTTAACGTGAGCCATAATTCATCTACTCAAAATATGTCTTATTAACATTGATTGCCTAGTCCTCATCGTTACAAAACATGTCTCCCGTCCCAGCAACTCCAAGGACCTCATCATTAATGCTCTAGGTGTTCCTTGTATTTTCATCCGCCTTCTAATTACCAGATCTCGGTAATTTCCAAGAAATTCTACATTGGTTCATTCTCTGTCCACGCTGCCCTTCCATAAAAGAGTACTAGTCCAATGTAACACTGGTGAACATGTTTTCTTTCATGGGGCTGGAAACCGGGTCACGTAAAACAAACTCTTACAGCAACTAGCTCCGGAATAGCCAGGTTTACGGGGGGGGGGGGGGGGGGGGGGGGGGGGGGGGGGGGGGGGGGGGGGGGGGTGGGGGGGGGGGGAGAGAAGAGAAGAGTCAGCAAGGCCACGTGGCTCGAGCCTCACCTCACAAGCGTTGGAAGGGGTCTCTCCATAGAATTTCTTTGCATTAAAATATTTTAAATCCATTTGTCTAAATGGTGAGAGGTCCTCACAATGTGAAATGGCCCGGGTCTCATCTGAGCTCTACGAGGGCCTGGCAACAGCACATCAATGCTTTGTTGCAAGCTTCCTGCAGAGGAACCAGCTACATTACTGGCCCCATGCTCCCTGTGGAATGAAAAGGGAAATACGTGAATCTGAACTAAAAACAAATCTCTCTCTCTCTCTCTCTCTCTCTCTCTCTCTCTCTCTCTCTCATATCAGTCTGTCTATCTCTTTTTCTTCTAACTAAATATTTTATACATTCACACACACACACACACAATTATGTATATATAATATCAACACAATATATCCATGTTTTGCGAGGGTGGTCCAATAATATTGAGCGCCAGAATAGCTTAAGGACCTACAACCCATGCATCCTGAAAAATTCCCGAGAGGTAGCAGACAAGGGGATACCCAAGTGTGCCTCTCAAGAGCAGGTATATTCACATGAAGCGATGGAGCACGAAAACCTATGTTATACCGCTGCCTCTATTTCTCAAAACTAATCGATAACGTCTTATTTAGACAGACATGATAGATGATCACTTGAAAAGTTCACAATCTAAGAACTACTTTGTTTTAAACGACAAATATCCGTTCTGGTATTCCTGACTGACAAAGAGGTTAAACTTTAAATAAACATTAATTTGGTAAAGAAATAGTGAAACATAAAGGAGAAAACAAACAACATTGTTGCACAGGAAATTGATGCACTCGACATTGGCTATAATAAACAGTGGCGTCACTACCGCTGGGTGGGCTAAGCATGTATAGCACCTAGTAGGACCCAGAGAATAGTAGTCGTAAGGGACACTAGCTTGTATACACAAGGTGACTTCAAAGTCATTCCTACTCTAAATTACTTATTCATTCCTATCCATTATATACTGAAGCACATTAAAAACGCACCACTATAGCACGTTTCACTAGCTTTGCCCTCAAACAAATGTAATTATCTGATTAACCGTCTAACGTATTAATGCCATTTTTTGCATACGATGTTATATTGGGTTAGACCCAACAAATATATACTTTATATCTGTGCATCTTGTCCAGTTCCCATAAACGGATGAAATCCTTTGATCTTTGTTGGCATACTAATTATTGTGTATCGAGAAAAGAAATTTTACCACTTCATGCACAGATTCTGTGAATTGATTAGGCATAGGCGTGTCTACTATTACAATAATGTGGCCATCACATTTGCAATTGAATACGTGTTGAAGATGATTTCTTAAATGATCTGCATGCGAAATACTCGTGACATTGTTTGTCATTGACATTTAATGCGCTACCAAACTGGACCTTCCTTGATCTAATTATTTCAATGGGTATCATCTCTTTGCGGTTCATAAATATCATAATGGAACGTTGCTCCTCTACTGTGCTTGTAAATAACGGTAAGGTCATTGATGCGTGATGCCATATGATGATGGATGGTATCCGCATGTCTGGTTTTGTGTAGTGTGCAGATGTGTTCAGTCAAACAATGTTCATACAAAAATAACAGGGCAATCCACATAGGACGTCAGTAAACTCACGACGTATAAAGTCAATGATTCTTGTAACAGCCGTTGACGTTTTTCTTCATTATTTATTGTGGACGCCACAGTGACAAAATGGTTACGCGAATATGTAGGCACATCAAACAGTCATTATCACAGCAACATTCAATACAGCAATAGACGGTAGACAGCATTACAATGATGAGTCAGATGCATGTTATATTTCATAGTGCTGTAAATGTAGTCAGGTGAAAAACTCCATCCTTTTCTATAACAGCCAGGAGATAACCAGATGTATGAGATCAGTTCACTCTACTTAGTCTGACTTCAGCAAGACAGACACGTCTGCCGAAGTATAAATAATGTCCTCAAAAATATCCTCTAGATAATAAAGGTTTTCCAAACCTAGTTCATTTAACAAAGTAGCAAGTAATGGTCCTTGGAACATGCA
Organism: Oreohelix idahoensis; assembly: GCA_024509875.1. Lineage (NCBI taxonomy): Eukaryota > Metazoa > Mollusca > Gastropoda > Stylommatophora > Oreohelicidae > Oreohelix > Oreohelix idahoensis. The sequence continues at coordinate 448,898 of JAMPIV010019192.1, read as the reverse complement.
TCAACCGATGCAGTACAATACAGCGACATGTGAGCTGGGAAAACATCTCGTGACGACGACTTCCGAAGACAGGCTATGAATCGAAATCGCTCACGACCCAAAATCGATAGAGTTAATGAAAAGTCAATTTACCTTGCTTTCAGGAAATACACAGAAATATCACGCCTCCCGACATGTGGGAAACACTAGAGGTATTATCTCGAATAAACGAAATATCCATTAAGAGGACTACACATCCCTGACAGAACAAAAAAATAGCGGAGATCCCCTCTTCAACGAGGCATCTCTTTCGCCATTCAAATCGCTCACTCCACTAGTGGTGGGCGGAAACCGATCGACCAAAAAACAAGACCAGTCATGCGCAGTCCAGCGCAAAAAGACCACAGCTCAAAACTTAACTGCATTCAATACCAACGCGGGAAGACAAATGCTAATGGTAAGGAGGTAATCTTAAACATCTGTGACCATGTTCATGGATTGCCTTGTCTATGTGAAATATCTTTGTATGCTGTGTCTTTTTTTACAATTCCAAGTAATTCAGGTTCATGGACATTTCGTTGAATGGAATGTTGTTTATGGTCAGCCAAATCTTTATTACATCTTTAATACTTGGTGAATTAGAAACTTTATCTTCTGGTGCCACAACGTTGTGATATGAGGCATTGTCCATTATCAAACACCACGGTCTATCCAAGGAAGGAAGTACATGATTCACAATCCAATCTTGAAATATCTTGCCATTCATCTCTGCATGGTAATCCCTATTATCTGTGGATTTTGAAACAAATATGAGTTCAGTATTATTTAGAAGCCCATGATGGCTGCTTCTGGATGTGCAATTATTAGGCGCTGTCCTTTGCTGCTTGGTACTAGTCTCTTAGTTGTTCCATCAGATGATTGCCATTCTCGTTCATTACTGTGGTGCGCATTGATCCAAGTTTCATCTAAATACACAAAATCATAACAATCTCTTCTCATTTCTCTGACCTCGCGTAAATATTTGCTTCTCATTGCAACTATATGAGGCTTCTCACAAATAAGGTTTCTACCACCAACATATTTTCTAAAAGTGAATCCCAGACTCCTAATAGTCCTCCATAGCGTAGATTTGGAAATATCAATGTCATTATTCTTTCTTAACCAAATTTTCAATTTCCTTAAAGTCACTGCCTCATTATTGTGAACCATATTGCAAATTTCTCTGCGGATCAATTCTCTGTCAAAATTATCCACCACTCTTGGCCTAATTTTCGTGTGTAAAACACTGGAATTACAAATTTCAGATGTCGCTATCCAGCGGTGCAATGATCGTTTGCTTATCCCCAAGGCGTGAATAGTCCTCTTTTGTGGGTTTGAAATAGAATGATATAGTTTTCATCGAGTAGCTTCATTGCAGAAATACTTAAAAATCCTATTTGTGATTTGCTGTAATGTCATAAAATGTACTCGCAGACTCATTTTTCCTTCTTAACCACACACTAATTTTTGTAGACACACCTCTGATTGACAATGTGTGCGTTGCACCGGATATAAACTGTTTTATGTTCAAGAAGTGCGATTTCACGCAATTTCCCTCAAAAATCATGCCAATTGCTTGATAAACCAAAAATGTGCAAATGAGGTCGTATAATTTACTGTAGACATTTCAATATGTGTGCGTGTGATGTGTGTTGGCAAGTAGGATTTTATATTATATCGCAAAGAAACGAAAATTGAAACCAATGGCCGCATTTTATTGAAAAATTTAATTCATAGGGTCTATACCATTTCAAATTCACACACAAAATTTCACTTATATGCGTTATATATTCGCTGAGATATAGCATTTTGAAGTTGGGCAAAGCTAGTGAAACGTGCTATAGTATATATATTGATGCCAAAAAGCTGGGAAAAAAAGTTTGGGAATGGATTTTCCCCGTGTTTGTCATGACGTAAAGAGCGAATGGCTGATGGAATGGAAAGTGCATGATTCAACCCACGGGTTTGTGTACAGACTACATGAAAACAATGAAAGTTACACGTGCAACACGATTCCCAACAGCTATGACCCTGAAAATGTGTACGCGTTGTGGCAGTATACTCGGTATAAAAAGGCCGTTGACACAAAACACCCAGTACATGTGCTTGAAATGCCACGACTATTTGAAAACGACCGCCAACGAGCCATTGGTATGTTGGAGACCGGAATGAGCTAGCGGGCCATTGCCAGAAGGATGAATTGCCACCACAGCACTATTGTACGTCTCAATGAACGTTACGGAACCACTGGCAGTGCCCTGGATAGACTTCGGAGTGGCCAACCACGAGTTACTACCCCTGCGCAAGATTGTCATATTGTGCTGAGTCACCTAAGGAATCGTTCTCTCCCGGCAAGTCAAACAGCAAGAGCAATAGTGGGTAGACGTGGGCAAGTCTCTCGAATGACAGTCATACGACGACTCAGAGATACAGGCCTTACTGCAAGACGACCTTATGTTGGCCCAAACTTGACTCACAGACATCGTCAGCAGCTCCTGCAATGGGCAGAGCAACATGTCAGATGGACTAGACTGCAGTGGAATGCTGTCCTATTTACAGACGAGAGCAGACTCAACATATCCTTTGCTGATGGACGTATGCGGATTTGGCGACGGTGTGGAGAGCGCTTTGCAGATTGTTGTGTTCGTCAGCACAACCGATTTGGAGGTGGCAGTATTCACATTTGGGGAGGATTCAGTTTTCACCATCGCTTGCCTCTTCACGTCTTCCGTGGAAATGTTAATGCTGTGACATATCGAGATGAGGTTCTGGATGCATTGGTTGCTCCTGCGTTCAGAAATTATCCAGACTTGCAGCTTCTCCAGCAGGATAACGCACGTGCGCACACCGCATGCATTACGCAGCAGTATCTACAGCAGCAGAACATTGTGACGATTGATTGGCCTGCCCTATCACCAGACATGTCCCCTATAGAACATCTGTGGGACGAGCTTGGACGCAGAGTCTACAGGCACGGTTCTCCAGCTAATCTGCAACAGCTCGAAGCTGCTCTTACACGTGAATGGGACTTGATTGCCCGGAATTTCCTTCAGAGAATTGTGTGTTCCATGCGGAGCCGCTGGTGGAGGCAATTGTGAAAGTAACAAAGAGAAGACAAATTACTCCGTTCCGTCGCACATAACTAGGGACACACCTGCGCGAAGCCGACGAGGCTAGCCACTGCGTGCTAACAACTGAAATTCTGTGCCTAACACCTCTTATAATATACACCGCCTGTTGCTCGTCAGTCACAACCCTGTCATCAGTACAATGAAAAACTCAACGTACTGTGGACTTAGAAAAATTCGTGGTGTTTTCTGTACCGCAGAGTTTGCTGTCCCGATTTGCATATCCCATTGCGGTTGTTCCACAGCCAGCATGATGCCTTTTCTGCAGTTTCACTAAGCCTCTTCAGTGCCCTTGTTCTCGACTGTCCCCTCAGCCCCAACTGTTTCAATAAATCATATACTGATGCAGCCACGAGCCCTCTTGCGCCCTTCCTCAACAGCCATGACCCTTGCAGTGAACCCATCGTGTCTCAGATCCGCGGCCAGATCATTATACTTGGCCGCTTTGAACGAATGTTGCTCGTCCAATCTGGATTCAAATGGCACGGTCAGTTCAATCAGTATAACATGAAGCGATGCTGAAGAATGAAGCACTATATCCGGCCGTCTCCGTGATTTTCTGATACTCTCTGCGTATGCCCCTCGTCCAGGTAGGTCTACCACCATCTCCCAGTCGTTTGCACAGTCAAGAACAGATGGTAAACTGCTACCTGGTTTACTCGGTTTGGGGTGTGCTGACTTTCCTGCCCTCAGAAAGTATGTATTTGTGGTGCTCAGTCTGGCTTTGCTATTCGCCTTCATCCTTGCCAGGTCTATTGTCGCAGCAAGCTCATTTAGCACTTTGTTGTGGCGCCAAGTGTATCGCCCTTGCCCTAATGACACCTTACAAGCTGAGAGCACGTGTTCGAGTGTCTGCCTCCCCTGGCACAGGGGGCACTGCTCATCATCCTTCTTCTTCTTCTTCCTCGTTCGCCCTGAAAAAGACGGTGGTTGCGTTGTGTCTGTTTACAGCGGAGCTGAGATATCTGCGCCTTTCGGTCGACACATCCGACTTCAGCACAGAATTTTTTGGGAACGGGTTTGCCTTCCATCTGCGATCCCTACTCTCTCAGCCAGACTGCAGGGATGCAGACTGTTTCCAGGACCATCACGTGGAGGTGGAGTAGGGTCTTAGTCAGCTCTGGTTCGCTGACTCTGATGCAAGCAGTCAAGCTATGGGTCGCTGACTGCATTCTCTATTGCTGCATCTTTGGGTCCCTGCTCATCATCCGAATTTTCCCATCTCACAAGGTTTGTGGCCGACGGCAGCAGGTCATACATTGATCTAACAACGAAGCTGAGCCTAAGAGGTGCCATATGCCATATATCATTCCATGTCAAGGACCTCTGCAGGGCTCCTTCCCATGTAGTCCATTGGCCTTGTTGGGCCTGATGCACTGCTTTTTGCAACCTCTTATCATTCTCAGCTCCTCGTATCTCCTGAACTACCGTGTCTCTGCTTGATGCCTTGGACCACCAGCGGATGTCTCCATGACCAAATCCTCGTCTATTCGTTTGTGTGTATCCGATTACCTCCCTCAGTTTGACCGACTCTTGGGCAGCATCAACAGCTTCTTTCACTCTCCACTTCCTTCCCGTTTTCAGTGTGGGCTGAATAGACTTAACCCACGTCATCTGCCGACTTGCGTAGCATCATTGCAAGCCTTGCCTTTCCAACTTTGTACTCTTCAACAACTGACTTGAAGGAAAGCAGAAGTTTTGACTTTTTTGCAGTACAATGCTACATCTGACAGACCTGGTGGTACCCCTAGCCATTTCCTCATAAACATGTTGACCTTCTGCTCTATAGATTTGACTGTACTTGTGCTTATTTCATATATAAGCAGTGGCCACAGCAACTTAGGTATCAACATGAACTGGAGGCACCACAGTTTGAATTTTCCCAGGAGTCTGCTTTGGTCTATGATATGTAGCCCTCTGCCTGCCATTTCTATTGTCTGTTGCACTGCCTTCGAGTCTTTTAATGAGGCATCGTTGTCGTAAATTTATTTTGAGAGAAAGAGTCTCAGAAATAGTAGTCCGGTTTAGAGTGTAGAATGATGGTGAAAAAAAGCTCAGTGATAGAAATGTAGAGATTAAATATGATGCTCCACAGAGTGCTGGAGGAGAGTAAAGACAGACTTATTTACGACAAATCGTTTCTCTCAATCTTCTCTTCCACTCTCCTGGTCAAACAATTATTTGCCAGTTTTCCAGACACACATCTGCGCTCACACCGATTTGGTGCTTCAAACACACAGACGACGTGGATACAACTATCTTAAACAAATAGGGGAATTTTTATGGGCTTTGGGTAGTCCAACACCGTAACGATTAAGTTTATGTTGTTTATTAAAGTTAAAAAAGACAATCACTAAAATAATCAATTGTTTACAACAAGAATTATCAAAATTTACAGAAAAATGCAAATAACAAGGTAGGGAGGGGGGTGAAGAAGATTGGTATCGACTAAGCCCGTCCCGCTTATTAGACAAAGATAAACCCAGTCCAAAGATAGATAGTTATCAGGAACGTAGGTAAGTTAACCTAACAGTAAAGTTAATTACTCTGAAAAAGAGGTGTTACAAAATTAGGTATAGGTGGTAGAAAGAAATCCTGTTCTTCCCAATTGTTCTTCCCTTTACTAAGCAAATGAAAAGGAGGGGGTTTTAAACAGAGTTAACAAATTATCAACTATCCCACTTAAAGGAACAATGTAGGGTATACAGAAAAGATATATATTACCAGGTAAGCAAGTTAACAAAATGGTTACACAAAAGAATTAATTTCCTGTCATTCATACACGCGCTAGTAAAGGCCTTCACTCATCTTGCTCTCTCTTACCGATTGTGAAGAAATCTTGCACTCTATAGAATAACACAACAGCAGTTACACCTCAAACTAAATGTATGAGTGTTTGTTCAAGTTCTAGTCCCAGATTAGCGGGTAGGCGGTCAGCACATAAAAGGATCCCGTAATCGCTGGAAAATGAATCTGTAATTGTGTCTCTTTTCTTAATAACAGTTTCTATGGGAGGGCACGGTCTCTGATACCGGGGTGAGGATGGTGTGGTCTATTTGACTATGCCGCTGATAATAAAATTCTTACGCGTGCTGGTACACTTTATCCGTGAGGTATGGTTTAAGTCCAGTGAGAAAACTAGTCACCATCACTGTTCAGGAAAATATGAATTCTCTCTCTGTATCAGTAAACTAACAAAAGATCGGGCCAGTGTTCTTCTTCCCGTTACGACTTAATTTGCTTGATGGTGCGTTAAATTTGTCTTTGGGTGTGCTTTCTTTGCTATAAGTTAGATAGCGGAATTCCAAACATAGAATCGCCTCAAAGACTAAACATTTACACAGTCTCAACAAGTTCTGCGTCAGGGGAACTCTACACACTGTTTATGCTTTGCTTTGCTTAGATTGATTTCTTTATTGCTTTCTTAATGCTGGGATCGCACAGGTTACGATCACTCTGTATGAAAGAAAAAAAGACATGTAATATACCGAAAAACAAATAACCTTCTAAAGCGCGATGAATTTCCCGTTAAGACTATTTTATATACGCTCGCGTATTTAATTATGTATTTAATAAACACTGCGCGAGTTTTAGTGGTTAAAACACACTATTATAAATATATGACTTAACTAAATTTATTAATTATAAATTCCTTCGCGACTTTAAAAGTTAATTTAAGCATTTAACATCTATTATCTTTTGGAAATAATATAGCAGGTATATCATTACATTTTCAACTGGAACTATTTAGACGGTTTAATTTAATAGATTTAAATTAACACAAAATCCAGTGAAATAGAATGACTGAACTAGACCACTGATCACTTTACACAATATATATATTACCGCTTTGCACAGAATAGAATTCACTGCAAATATGTATAAAATCCATGGGATAATCTAGCAAGATTTCAAATATAGCTAGTGCTTCTGTTAGGTTCTGGCCAGCGAGTGATAAAGTGTATTTCTACGAGGTCTGTATATATCTAGAATGAAATGAAAGATGAGTGGGACATGAGAAACTCGACAGCTTTTTTGATCTCAGAAGACTTTTGGGGATCTGACCGCCAGACCAAAGAGAGAAGCCGCCCATGGCCTCTCGTATCTTCGCTCGCTGCTTGCGTCGGCTTTCCCCGTTCGCTCCCACTGCGATCGGTTCCGTGTTTAACACCGAGATGCGAAATCGTTTCAGGGACCACTACTGTCTTTGATAGCATGCCGCCCGTCCTTCCTGAGATCCCCCCCAGTGTCTTTCTTCTGACCGCTCTGGTCCATCTTGCGAGCAGTTTAGTGTTCGCGCGGAGATGATAAATACCTGCGAGAAACTAGCTTCTCTGCTCGGGGATCGTCTCAGTGTCTTTAGATCTCATGCCGCATACTAAATAAGTCCCGGTGGAATCGGTTCGCTCTGGCGAAACCAAAAAGGTACAACAAATGTTCAGGGGTTCTAATGTTATGAAAAGCTGAAAGTCCCTTTAATCATCCATCAAATCAGGGAAAATTCACTTGTCGAACTAGACGTACGTCACAATTGTCCCCACTTTTAGACATGAAACCATTTTTTTTATGTTTCCTTCTTGACAATGGAGGTGACCTGATTGGTGACTTTAGGATGAGTGGTATCTTCAGTTTGCTCTTCTTCCTCTGTAGACCAGTTTCTACTCAGGAAATCAGCCCCGACAGCTAACAATAAGGCCCATCGCATGATCCTAGCATTGAATTCCTTATTGGCCCCAAGAAATGCTAACGGAGCGTGGTCTGTTTGCACTGTGAAAGATGTACCATAGAGAAACTCATGATGGCGTCTGATACCGTCAATCAGAGCGAGGCATTCTCTTTCGACTACGTTGTAGTTTCGTTCAGCTTTATTTAATTTCCGACTGCCATAGGCTACTGGAAATAGCATGTTTGGGTCACTGTCATCGGCTTGAAGCAGTGTTGACCCGATGCCCTGACCTGACGCGTCGACCCGTAATACAAAAGGTTTCTTGAGGTCAGGCAACCTCAAAATGGGGTATGCAGACAACTGTCCTTTCAAAGTGCTGTATGCGTGTTCGCACTTTTGATCCCACATGACCTTATCCGGACACCCTTTCTTAGTGAGGTCAGTCAGAGGTGCTGTCAGTCCGTTGAAGTTCTGGATGTATTTCTGATAATATGCACATAGTGATATGAAGGAACGTACATCTTTCTTTGTTCGGGGTCTTTTTGCTGCCACTATTTTCTCCATGTTCTTCTTAATAGGCCAGCTGCATCCGTGAGAAATAGTATGCCCCAGGAAGTCTAACTGTTCAAACCCGATGAGACATTTGCTAGGTCTGGCTGTGAGACCAGTTTCCTGTAGTCTCCTGAGGAGTAAAGCAACCGTAGCAATATGTTCTTCGTAGGTTTCTGATGCAATTAGTATGTCATCCATAAAATTATAGATATGGGGACTTTGCAAAGGTTCTAGAAGCTTCCTCATCATCCTGGTGAACACTCCTGGTGCGTTATGCAAACCGAATGGCATCACATTAAATGTGTAATGTCCTTCACTAGTGCTGAAAGCTAACAAAGGTTTAATTTCCTCCTTGACTGGTATTTGATAGTAACCTTTACTGAGGTCAATCTTGGAGAAAATCTTTGCCTTGCTAAGCTTGGTGAACAACTCAGAAACAGTTTGGAGAGGTTCGGGCTGGAATTCCGTAACAGCGTTTAGCAGCCGGTAATCTATACACAGCCGAACTTCCTTATTGGGCTTCTGCAACAGCACTACACTGGAACTGTAAGGAGATGTAGACTCACGGATAATTCCTGCCTGACGCAGCTTGTCTATTTCTCCGCGAAGTGCATCAGCTTTAGCGTACGGAATGGGGTAAACTCTGGTTCGAACAGGGGTCTCGTTTGTTAATTTCATATCAAATTCGATGAGATTTGTTCGACCAGGTACATCCGTTAAGACTGCACTGTACTGTTTTAGTAGCGCCCTGGTTTCTGTTTGTTGTTCTGGTGAGAGATTGTAGCCGAACTTGACATCTTTAAAGGATTCTGTGGGTTGCAATGGATACTCCATGCAACCATTATCATCTTCCTCGTCTTTCGTTGCTATGGCGACAGCCAGGAGATGCTCGGAGGATGGCACCGGTCTCTCCAGATATTTCTTAAGTAGATTTACGTGGAAGACCTTCTCCTTTCCTTTGATGGAGATCTTGTAATTGGTACGTGAGATCTTTTTAAGGACGGTAAACGGCCCTTGCCATCTGATGCGAAGTTTATTGCTTCCGGATGGAAGTAGCAACAAAACCTTCTCCCCTGGTTGTAGTTCTCTCTCTTTTGCAGCTTTGTTGTATCTTTTAGCATGTTTAGCGCGGGCTTTCTTATGGTTGGTAGTAGCTAGATCCCATCCTAGCTTTAGCCTTTCCTTGAGCTCAGATACATACTTGCTTGCAGAGACGACTGTCTCGTCAGCCTTTTGGTCTGTCAGGGACCGAAGTAAGGCTTCTAGTGGCCCCTTAATAGGTCTGCCAAATAAAAGTGTAGCTGGCGCGAATCCCGTAGACGCTTGGGGAACCTCTCGGTAGGCGAATAAGGCAGCCGATATATATAGGTCCCAGTCTTCCGGTTTCTCCTGACCCAGCTTACGTAACATGGTGGTGAGGGTGCCGTTAAAACGTTCCACGAGCCCATTTCCGGCCGGATGGTAGGGACTTATGTGGATATGTTTGGCCCTCAAGATCTTAAAGATCTCCTCCATTAACAGGCTACGGAATTGGGATCCATTGTCCGTCAAAACTTGTTGAGGGAATCCCAACCGTGTAAAGATTTGCACGAGGGCTTCTGCGACATGCTTGGAATTTATGCATGGTAGCGGTACAGCTTCGGCCCACATTGTGCAAGTGTCGACTAAGGTCAGGATGAACCTGTGCCTTCTTTTGGTCCTTTCCAGGGGTCCAATGATGTCGACAGCAACCCGTTCAAATGGAGTACCCACTATTGGCATTTGCCCCATAGGTACTGGGGGTGTCAAGTGCTTTGGTGCTACCCGTTGGCACTGGGCGCAGAATTTCACATACCTGATAATGTCAGAGTTCATTCCTGGCCACCAATAGTGGTTTTTTATTCGCTGAATAGTGGCGTTTTGTCCCATATGTCCGCTAAAGAGAAGAGAGTGCCCCATTTCTAAGATCTGGCTTCTGTACTGCGTCGGTACTAGGAGCTGGTTATTCCCCGTGTCCGGGTTGCCCGTTCTACGATACAATACGCCGTCCTTAGAAAAGATGTCTCCGTTGTGTCTGGGGTCCTTAGCCATGGGCAGTTTTCTAAAGCAGGGCTCCAGAGTAGGGTCCTTTTGTTGCGCCTTCTTCAGTTCATTCGGCAACAAATTTGGCGCATGCTCCCTCTCCTTCTTGGCTTGCCCTCTTGTGGTTACCGCTGCCACAATCGGCTCCTTTGGTCTCCCAATAAACACGTATCTACATCCCAGGATAACTGGGTAGATAGGATCATCCATAATGGCCGCTTTAATAACCCCTCTGACAAAGTCAGAGTGTATTTCTACCAGTGCGATAGGCAGCGTCCTGGGCGCATCACTCTTAAAAACTCCACTAAGTTTGACGGTTTCCTCTGTCTCCTGACCTGGTTTGACTAGGTGTCTAGCAACAATACAACTAAAACTTAATCCAGTGTCAAAGAGACAAGTGGTTGAGGTACCATTCAAAATTACAGTTCCTCGAGTTGAGGGTCGGTCCCCCTCAGGTTGAGAATCACTGACATTGACTCTACCTTTCGAGGCTGTATGCAAACATCCGACACGGTTTGGACCGGTTTGTTTGCCCTGATCAGACGTTCCTGGTGTAGGGGTCTTCCCTTTTCCTTGACCTTGGTGGCCGCGCTGCCACGTAGGCTTGGTGGGTTGATCAGAATTGGATTTGGGGGGGGGGGGGTGTATCGGGTTTTGTAGAATTTCGATTTTTCCTAGGGAGGTCTCTGGGTATTATTTTCTCGTTGGTTATAATTCTGAGAGGAATTAGAGGAATAAAATGACTGCTCTAGATTTTGTTTACGAGATGGCTCATCTGTGGGTTTACGTTTAGTGCTGGGAAGTTCGGCCATTGCATTGGTATAGCGTTCTGCCTTATTGAGTATGTCCTCAAGCCTGACTGCGCCCTGTTCAGCCAAAAATCTACGGGTTTCGTTTGACAAAGTTGACTTTATCTATTCCACAAGAACAAGTTCAAGTAGTCCCTCATATGTAAGAGGTAGGTCAGATAATTCAATGCACTTTGTCAAATAGCCCGTGAGACGTGAAGAGAACTGTGGGAATGTTTCCGTGCTCTCTTTTCGGCTGTTTCTGAACATTTGCAGAAATTTTCGGGCGGTCATCTCAAACCGCTCTAGCAAGGCCTTTTTCAGCATGTCGTAATTATGTTGGTTGGTTCCCAGCTTTGTATATACGTCATAAGCAGTACTTTTTAATGACGTTGAGAGTTTAAGTGCCCAGCGGAAACTCTCTAACCCATACAGATTTGCGAGCCTCTCGAATTTTTCTAGATAGCTGTCAATTTTCTCATTGGGACTAGGAAAAGACTCTAAAGCAAAAGACATCGCAGTTAATTGGGCAGATTGAGTGCTGGAGAGGTCCATTAACTGAGACTGGGGTGAAGACGGCTCTCCATTATTTGAAGTAGATGCGCCCCGACTCTCTAAAGCCTTAAGCGCCAGTTCATGCTATTTTCTCTCTCTCTCTCTCTCTCTCCCTCTCTCTCTCTCTCTCCCTGCGAGCTTCCATCTCTGCCTCAATTTTCTTCTGCGCCAATTGACGATCGTCCGCTTCTTTCTTCCTAGCTTCTGCCCTCTCTTCTGCTTCCTTCTTCTCTGCTCTATCCTGTGCTTCCTTCCTCTCTGCCCTCTCTTGCTCCGCGTCATATCTTTCAAGTTCTTTGTTGACAAACAGGTTCACGGCTTCTCCTTCTAACCCTGAGTCCTTCGCCTCCTGTCTCAAAATGGATCTTATCCTAATTCTCTCCGCCATACCAAAGAACTGGATGCTTCTAAGACTAGAGAATAGTAAGATGGAACAAGAAGGGGAAAAAACTCAAACTCGCTACGAGAAAAAAAAAACACAAAGTATAAATTTACTTGTGTTACCTCCTATTTGCAATGTGCAAACTTATCGCTGCTATTATTGTCTCTTAAGACTCTTAACGCAAGCGACTATGCCACTAAAATGGTAATTTACACTAGAAAAGAATCTACTTTTACTAACATTCGAGAAAAATTTATATTAAAACAATTGAAAGGAAAAAAAATGTTTCCCTAAAATTTTAATTCTCTGACAACAAACTCCGTCCCTGAAGTCAATTATTGAGATGAGACGTTGTTAACTTAATTTTAAAAAATCAGAACAATCCGTCTTTAGCTAAGCTCAACTCTTTTTAACTTCAAAAACCTTTAGTGACTGTAAAACCAATCACGCAATCCCAGCAAATCTTATAAAGAAAAAAAAATAATTTACTCCGCCAGAGGATAATTTAGCTAACCAAATTTATGATTATCCGTACTTTCTACTGCTGTGGAAAGAAAACAACCTGTAAATATGCTGTGTGGACGACCCAAATACTAAAAGGCGTTGTCTAGGGGTGTAATTAATTATTTATTTATTTCCCTAAATCACAAAGACATATCACTCACACTGTATCTAGTTAGACCCAGACTTAGATCAGACTCAAAATATCTTTATCCCGGCGAGCCAGCCAAATATTGTCGTAAATTTATTTTGAGAGAAAGAGTCTCAGAAATATTAGTCCGGTTTAGAGTGTAGAATGATGGTGAAAAAAAGCTCAGTGATAGAAATGTAGAGATTAAATATGATGCTCCACAGAGTGCTGGAGGAGAGTAAAGACAGACGTATTTACGACAAATCGTTTCTCTCAATCTTCTCTTCCACTCTCCTGGTCAAACAATTATTTGCCAGTTTTCCAGACACACATCTGCGCTCACACCGATTTGGTGCTTCAAACACACAGACGACGTGGATACAACTATCTTAAACAAATAGGGGAATTTTTATGGGCTTTGGGTAGTCCAACACCGTAACGATTAAGTTTATGTTGTTTATTAAAGTTTAAAAAGACAATCACTAAAATAATCAATTGTTTACAACAAGAATTATCAAAATTTACAGAAAAATGCAAATAACAAGGTAGGGAGGGGGTGAAGAAGATTGGTATCAACTAAGCCCGTCCCACTTATTAGACAAAGATAAACCCAGTCCAAAGATAGATAGCTATCAGGAACTTAGGTAAGTTAACCTAACAGTAAAGTTAATTACTCTGAAAAAGAGGTGTTACAAAATTAGGTATAGGTGGTAGAAAGAAATCCTGTTCTTCCCAATTGTTCTTCCCTTTACTAAGCAAATGAAAAGGAGGGGGTTTTAAACAGAGAATCCTGTTCTTCCCAATTGTTCTTCTCTTTACTAAGCAAATGAAAAGGAGGGGGTTTTAAACAGAGTTAACAAATTATCAACTATCCCACTTAAAGGAACAATATAGGGTATACAGAAAAGATATATATTACCAGGTAAGCAAGTTAACAAAATGGTTACACAAAAGAATTAATTTCCTGTCATTCATACACGCGCTAGTAAAGGCCTTCACTCATCTTGCTCTCACTTACCGATTGTGAAAAAATCTTGCACTCCATAGAATAACACAACAGCAGTTACACCTCAAACTAAATGTATGAGTGTTTGTTCAAGTTCTAGCCCCAGATTAGCGGGTAGGCGGTCAGCACATAAAAGGATCCCGTAATCGCTGGAAAATGAATCTGTAATTGTGTCTCTTTTCTTAATAACATTTTCTATGGGAGGGCACGGTCTCTGATACCGGGGTGAGGATGGTGTGGTCTATTTGACTATGCCGCTGATAATAAAATTCTTACGCGTGCTGGTACACTTTATCCGTGAGGTATGGTTTAAGTCCAGTGAGAAAACTAGTCACCATCACTGTTCAGGAAAATATGAATTCTCTCTCTGTATCAGTAAACTAACAAAAGCTCGGGCCAGTGTTCTTCTTCCCGTTACGACTTAATTTGCTTGATGGTGCGTTAAATTTGTCTTTGGGTGTGCTTTCTTTGCTATAAGTTAGATAGCGGAATTCCAAACATAGAATCGCCTCAAAGATTAAAAATTTACAGTCTCAACAAGTTCTGCGTCAGGGGAACTCTACACACTGTTTATGCTTTGCTTTGCTTAGATTGATTTCTTTATTGCTTTCTTAATGCTGGGATCGCACAGGTTACGATCACTCTGTATGAAAGAAAAAAAGACATGTAATATACCGAAAAACAAATAACCTTCTAAAGCGTGATGAATTTCCCGTTAAGACTATTTTATATACGCTCGCGTATTTAATTATGTATTTAATAAACACTGCGCGAGTTTTAGTGGTTAAAACACACTATTATAAATATATGACTTAACTAAATTTATTAATTATAAATTCCTTCGCGACTTTAAAAGTTAATTTAAGCATTTAACATCTATTATCTTTTGGAAATAATATAGCAGGTATATCATTACATTTACAACTGGAACTATTGAGACGGTTTAATTTAATAGATTTAAATTAACACAAAATCCAGTGAAATAGAATGACTGAACTAGACCACTGATCACTTTACACAATATATATATATATATATATATTACCGCTTTGCACAGAATAGAATTCACTGCAAATATGTATAAAATCCATGGGATAATCTAGCAAGATTTCAAATATAGCTAGTGCTTCTGTTAAGTTCTGGCCAGCGAGTGATAAAGTGTATTTCTACGAGGTCTGTATATATCTAGAATGAAATGAAAGATGAGTGGGACATGAGAAACTTGACAGCTTTTTTGATCTCAGAAGACTTTTGGGGATCTGACCGCCAGACCAAAGAGAGAAGCCGCCCCTGGCCTCTCGTATCTTCGCTCGCTGCTTGCGTCGGCTTTCCCCGTTCGCTCCCACTGCGATCGGTTCCGTGTTTAACACCGAGATGCGAAATCGTTTCAGGGACCACTACTGTCTTTGATAGCATGCCGCCCGTCCTTCCTGAGATCCCCCCCAGTGTCTTTCTTCTGACCGCTCTGGTCCATCTTGCGAGCAGTTTAGTGTTCGCGCGGAGATGATAAATACCTGCGAGAAACTAGCTTCTCTGCTCGGGGATCGTCTCAGTGTCTTTAGATCTCATGCCGCAAACTAAATGAGTCCCGGTGGAATCGGTTCGCTCTGGCGAAACCAAAAAGTTACAACAAACGTTCAGGGGTTCTAATGTTATGAAAAGCTGAAAGTCCCTTTAATCATCCATCAAATCAGGGAAAATTCACTTGTCGAACTAGGCGTACGTCACAATCGTACACCCTGCCAAGACTTTTAACAGGTTCCTCAATGACAGTAGGGATTCTTTGGTTGGAAACCATGAAGATGACCTCTGCTATCTTCCCTTTCCTGACTGATAGGCTTCTCCATTTCTTGGGTTTGAAGCTCATTCTGCACCAGCTGACTAGTTCATCCAGGCGTGCTAACATCCTCCGGGCCTGATGTTCATCTGATGTCAGAATTGTTGTGTCATCCATGAATGCTTTGAGCAGTGGCATATGACACATTCCACCGAGCTTTGGACCTTCAGTCGCATTGAGGATTATCTGCATGGCCATCACGAATAGTATCGGAGAGATGGTACATCCCATCGCAATTCCAACTTCAAGGTCAATCCACTTCGTTGTGTACTCTCTGGTTAAATATCTAACAGAAAACCCTGCGAAATACAGCTTCAGCATTGCTGCAATCTCTTGTGGAACATGATACATTTCTAGTGCCTGCCACAATATCTGATGTGGAACGGATCCATAAGCATTTGCTAGATCCAACCAGATTACATGGAGGTTTGTTCTGTCAGACTTTGCCTTTTGGATTGCTTCCCAGATCATTGTGGCATGCTATAGACATCCTGGTGTACATGGGATACCTCCTTTTTGAATGGTAGTGTCAATGTACCCATTTGCCAGGAGGTATGTAGTGAGCCTTTTCGCCATCACTGAGAAGAATATATTCCCTTCCACATTAAGTAGTGAGATTGGCCTAAACTGACTGATTGTTGCTGTCATTTTCGACGGAGTCATCTGTCAAGTTATTTGCTTATGTTTTATCATAAGAATAATTGTGTCTTTACCTTGCGATGTCAGGTTGATTAGGGGTTGTCTTCCCTTGTTTGTTCATTCATTGTGTTTGACCTTTAAGGTCAAAGGTAGACAGTTCGGGCGTGGGCCCATGCGCAGGGTTTTTAAGCGCCAAGTTGAGTTACTTCCGTCAGGCCGGGATGTAAGCTGGCTTCGGAGGGACGAACGTCCATTGTGTTTTCGGGGAAAATCTTCGAAGTGACTGCGTTGGCAGTTCTCCCCAGTGATTCTCTGTACGTCGGAATGACGACAGAGTTCGTTATTATGTTCTGTGGATTCTGTGTAAGGTAACACCGACCTTTTCTACATTATTATGCATTCGGTGGCAGAACATGTTTAAGGTTACCAAGACTGTGAACTACAGCTCACCGATCCTACATTACAGAACTTATACATTATGCTCAAGATAGCTATGTAAGACTATTTGTCTTTAAACGAACCGAAGTCCAGCGACAAAGCTATATTGTGGGAACCGCAGATTGGCGGTATATTTATATCTACATAAGCATTACTGCAGGGTTGATGTTAACCTGCTTAAAAGAAGTACACAGATGACGTCATAACGAGGCCTGTGTTAAGGCTAATATATTACAGCCTGATAATGTGCAATTGGCGGGGAATGCCAAGTTGTACATGTATGTCTAGGTGATTAAGGTATCTGACGCGTTTAGTCAGAGATACCAGGGCGGCGCTACGAACTGTCATTATTGAAGAACATTGCTATTTGACCATGCACGAATATTCAAATGTTTACCAGCCTTGTGAATGCCTGATGTATACCTAACGATTTCCGGTCAGCATGACCTTGTTTACACTGACTGTTCCTGTTGATGCTATGTGTGTTGTCGTCAATAAATGTTTTGAAATGTGCCAGCAGTGTCCAAGCATCTTTGACTACTGCATGTGAGTGTATGGGTTGCATGATACAACAGATACGAACCTAAACACATTCGCGCCTTCATTCGCACCCACACTCAGTTCATTACAAGTACTACACATCTTAACAACATGTATACTGTCTTGTGCAAGTGATCACCTCAACAAGAGAAAAAGACAGTTACACTGATGTCTGTGGAATTTTGTTCCTTCGGGATGTAGACTCCGTTTGCCTTTCTCCGTTCCTTGCTTACAAGCTGGGTTTTCCACGCATTCTTCAGTAAACACGGAGCCGCGGTAGCATAGTGGTTAGTGCACTGGCTTCGTAGCGCAGTGGTCTATGGTTCGATCCCCAGATGAGGTGGGAATTTTTTAGGCCACAAACGGCTCCTGGGTCGACTCAGCCCCAAATGGGTACCAGAGCAACTCTGGGAAGGTTAAGGCGGCCGGCGTGATGCCGACCACATCACCCCTAGTGTGCCGACGGTCAAGATAATATGGGCATAACACCATATTCCCAATATGCCTCAATGGCGTGTAACGGGTTCCTTTACCTTTTTTCAGTAAACGCAGCAGTCGTTTGAGCACCTCAGGGCATCTCTTATACACAACATTGGAACACCATTAGGACCTGGAGCTGACTTGCACCGAGCTTTCTGGACAATGCTTTCTACCTCTTGCACCGTTGGGGGTTTGGTGTTAAATTCAGCTCCCGGCTTACTCGGCCATTTTAGGCCTGCCATGCTGCTGAGCGGCTCATCTTTGCGACCATCTGAATATGTCATTCTAAGGTGTTCTTCCGGGTCTTCTTTCCTGATTTTTACTGTCTATGCTGTAACATAGTGCTAACCTTTAACCTTTGGGCTTATTAACTTGTTGGGTTCTTTTCTTCTCAATGAGGGGAGGGCACATGTATTCTGTTATTTTTTCTATGTATGAATTCTGATTTTATTTGATCTTTCTTTAGATATTCGATGTTGTAAAGTTTACTGATAATAAACAACAAAAGAACTTACCTTTGTGTGTTGGTCAGACACATACCCAATTTACCATAGTTTTTTCACGTTTGTGTGTCTTGTTGTCACATACCTGTGTGTGTGTGTGTGTGTGTGTGTGTGTGTGTGTGTGTGTGTGTGTGTGTGTGTGTGTGTGTGTTTAGTTAAACTTAAATTTCTAGATATAGGGAGGTGCAAGATTGTCTTATACTAAAAGATAGTCGTATAGATAGGCTGGACTAGAGAAACTACTCATTCCCGAGACAGATCTTCTCCTTAAACTATTCACTCGTGAAATCTATTCTCACACCTTTACTTCTCACGTGCTATCACCATCCACTCTACTCAGGCGGGACCATAAATAACTTTCAAACCTATCTAAATTTACAGCATATATATATATATATATATATATATATATATATATATATATATATATATATATATATATATATATATATATATATATATATATATATATATATTTCTTTTACTCCTGTGGTAAACGTGATCACGTGAGTCAATGGTTCTGGAGACAGACACGGAACGTATAAAGAAGACTTGGAAAGATCTTGATTGGATGGCACATGGCAGGAGGACCTGGCACATGACAGGAGGACCTGGCACATGGCAGGTTGACCTGGCACATGGCAGGAGGACCTGGCACAAATTTACTGAAAGGCTTGTTGTCCTATAGTTGATAGCATCACAAGGCAGTTTTTGTTCTGGAATCATTAGGGAAAGAGTACGAACGAACGAAGTTTATTTTCAAAGGGTTAAGAATTGGGCGCGGAGGCCCGTCTAACATTCTACCCTTCCACTGTCATTTATCTTGCATATTATATCCTTTCATTCCCCCATGTTACTTTAAGCATTAATTTAAAGATATGCAACATTATAAAGGTAATACAGCAGTATACATTTACAGTATCAAATCATTTCAAAATTAAGTATGTTTTAATAAAGAGAGGCCGTGGTAGACCAAAAATATATGGAGAAGAAAACTAGAGACAGAAGTGAAAATGACGCGGAAGATGCGGAAAGAACTTGAGCTAATGGCACGTGACATGAGGACATGGCGTATATTTGTTTAAGGCCTATAGGGTAATGACTGAGTGACTCAGCTCCAACGATGATGAAATAAGTACAGTAGTGACATTTTTTATACAGATACGCCGTGTAATGAGTACATTTGTTGAACCCGTTATGTAAAGGAAGCCGCACATAATGTGTGCGCTGTTGACCCTTACAGTGTAGGTACGCCGCTGGATATAAACATAGATTTTAATGAGTTTTTATACGCAGTAATTTGTACGGGGAATAAGGTACGGTAAATCACTTCTGCAAGGGAGTTATTTATCATATGTTATGTGATAAAATTTCGTTGCCTGATGCACTGAGATAACACATGGCGTCTGAGGCTTCATGAAGGCAATATCAGACATTAATATGTTCTGAAAGTTATTTCAAAAATAACATAAATTTTTAAGGGGAGGGGGTAAGTGAATGTCAGATAGCAGCAAACTTATTTTGTATTTATTATAACAAATTGGGAGTAAGGTTTATTTATCTTGGCAGCCATGTTTCTTGTCAGGTTGTAGACTATCGTTTTTCATGATTCTATGCTGTATGTTTATTATGAGCAGTCCGATTGGCTATGCAGCTAAAGTGTTTGTCTCTCGCGGCAAAGTAAACGAGTGCCGAGTTCAAAACTTGTTAGCGTCAAGTTCCAGTTTACCTAGCTGTAAATGTGTATCTGGTCCTATCCCATAAAAAGGCTTGACCGAGTATAATGACGTCTCTAACATTTCACACCCCTACGGCATTTTCTTATATGGGACTAAAGTTACCTTTTTTATGTTTGATGTGCACGTTTTTTCCTCTTTCCTCAATTGTGTTGCCAGTAATAGCCAGAATACCCCGGCTAGTGCCCCCCGGGGGGTGGGGGGGGGAGTCTCTGTAGAGACAAAGACAGAATACTATGACTACACACTCAGGCATGTCGTATCAGGCGACTAATGTGCGATTGTGCATGAGACTGGCAATTTCATCATTAAAAATAAATAAGCAACGAAACGATCACAAGTTTGTGAATGTTCGGTGGAGGCTTCCTGCTAGACGACCAACTGTAGTTGTGTCTCCATGCTCCGTAAGGAACGCGAAACGAAGAAGAAAAAGAAGAGTCGGATGAGGAAAAAAGGGGAAGATGAAGAAGAAGAGGGAAAAGAAGAAGAAGTAGTTATAATGTCTTTGCCATATTGTTTCCTACAAGTGAAGCCATCGTTACAACCACAGTTCTTGTTTGATGGTCTATTACAAGGGTCCTTATTTCAAGATTTATGTGTAAGGCCGCCACTACATTTAATTCTGTTGTATGAAGTCGTGTGCTTTTACAGCTGTGGTCGGTCCTGGCAGACATTTGTCGTACGTGATAAATTTGCTTGCTCGATGCACAACGCTCCTTTTTTCAACTTGTAGGACGTTTCGTAAATGATTGTGGTCGTATTCTTTGCTGTCAAGGTCGCACTCCTGAATTCACGCCGGCTTTCGTATTAAGGGCCACATCAACGTCACTAAGTTTAATTTAAATTTATTAATATAATATCCATGTTTTTTATCTATCCTCTCAGATGTAAGTTTAAAATTGTACCACGATGGAACCAAAAATAAACAGACGGCAGTTTTGACATGTTTGGTTTTTAGTTTGGTTTTTGGTTTGGTTTTAAGGACAATCTTCATTGCACACGGACAACTCCATCAGTGCTCCGATCTCCACCCTTAGTTCACACAAGGAGGATCTCAGCACAGTGCACGAACTCCGTAGCACCGGCGAGAATCCCAATGTGTGTATATAGGAATCACACATTCTATAAATATTTTTGTGGTGGGTAGGTTTCTAATTTTTAAATTTTGCAAAGGCAGCGACCTGATAAGCCTACTCTTTACGATTTCCAACTGCCGTGGGATTTTTAACGTGCGCAACTTACACACGAGACTTTCTATTTTTTTGCCCTTATCCGAGAAGGCTAGGCATCCCATCTCACTACCCAGGAGACCAGGGGGGGAGTATGACATCATTAGGACCACTGGTTCTGAAAAAAAATATTTCCATAAATTATATTCCCTCAACTGGGATTGTACACATTTTGAAGTTAAACTTAAATACGCTACCATTGTGATCGTTGTGGCTTCCTTATGTGAACCTGCCACCGTGATTGGGTCATATAAGTTAATTCCGGGCCTAAGGCCTATGTAGCAGGCTAGATTAACCTCCCACCAGGCATAATCTGGTAGGGGAATTAACCTGGACTGATAAACCGGACTCAATCATTCATTGAATGCCGGACCTAGTGTTAATGGGAGTTATGCTTCTTAATTTTCTTAGGTCTTGTTTCTTGAATCAGTTGTGCGTTCAATCTTTTCCCACGTTATCTATCTATTTAAATGTCTATCTATATGCCTGTCTATTTGTCTATCCGTCTGTCTGTCTGTCTGTACTTTCCTCTTGTTCTCTATGAGTAGAATCCTCGGCTTATTCTCCCGAAGATTGTGATCCACAGTATACAGTTGTCACGGGATTTACTTCCCTTGCTCTGCAGTGATGGCCCAGCAGTGGCCAAACTTTAGAGAATCTACTGAGGGTCTTCAAAAGTGTCTACCTTTACCTCAAGATTACACTTGGCAGAGATGTCAATTGAAAAATGGTGCTTCAATTCTAGAGACCCTCATTGGAATTTAAGAAATCAAGTACTACGGCTGATAGGACCCAGGCCATGTAAAAATATTACTTCAATAGCTCTGTTATAGGTATTTAAAATGACTGAGAAGTACAGGTGCAGATCACTCAAAATGACTAAATAAACTATATATATATATATATATATATTTGACATTATTTGACACATAATTATAGTAGCAATGTAAAATAAATAAGGGTGGGGTGAATTAGGAATAATCTTTAAAGATTCATCACTGCGTATGATCTGGATATGGTGGAAAAGATTTCTTAAGGAAAAGAGTTCACTTGGCAGCTCTGAATGGGTCCTGAGCCGCCAGTAAGATGTCGGTTGGCTTCTGTTCCAGCCGATGCTTGTTCGTTGCACGTTGCCAGGACAAAACTTCCCTCGTAGTATCGTGGGGTAATTACAAAGATGGTAAAGCGTCTTCAAGACCCGTCTGATGTAGGTGTCTAGCTTTGACTGAAGGCCACTTATATCAAATACTTGTTCAGCAGATGGATACCACCAATTGATACAACTGACTAGTATTATGAATAAGAGAAAAACAAATACCCTCCTCAGTACTGGGTGCCTGATACAAAATCAGGTTTCCCCCCCATCTTTTTTACTCCACCATCCCATCTGCCTCAGAACTTTGCCCTCTCTGAGCAGTACTCAGAAAACAGAAAACATCCATTGCATTTACATAAAACATGTTTACATATACTTTTGCACTGATTGAAAAGGTTAATATTATAAATATTACATAACGTTTGTCCACTCCCTGCTCCATAGGAAACTTGATACTACCTCTGCTTTTGGTTCTCTATGAAATACTCGCATGAAGCAGTCACTAGATTTTGCAGAGGTGGCTCATGAAACAATCATTCTATATGCTTAGGTTGCCAGCCTCGTATGGCTTGGACATCCACTAGTAATTTTCACTTGTTAATAATGCAAAATATATAATCATAAAATGTACAACTTACCTCAAAATATCTTTGGGCAATTATAATAGAGTCACACTATGACTTAGTGTTCAGGTTCCTAGGATTCAGGGTTTTCCGTATTAATGAAGTTTTCTTGTGGTGTAAGTCCAAAAGATGCTCAAACACGATGTCCGGTCCTTTAAAGTGGAATCCTGATACTATTCCTTACTCTGGCTTGTCTGACTGTCTTCTTGACGAGTTGAATTTGTTAGAAATACTCAGAAAGCGATAGATTATAAAGCAACATTCCGTCCATGCATCAACATTACTACCGTGTGACAAGGCTCCAATCAGA
Organism: Oreohelix idahoensis; assembly: GCA_024509875.1. Classification (NCBI taxonomy): domain Eukaryota; kingdom Metazoa; phylum Mollusca; class Gastropoda; order Stylommatophora; family Oreohelicidae; genus Oreohelix; species Oreohelix idahoensis. The sequence goes on along the minus strand of JAMPIV010019192.1, from coordinate 425,680 downwards.
AATTTTTTTAACATCTCAAATGCCAAATCAGTAGCATTCAATTTGTAGGGGTTTATTCTCACAACCTTCTCATGGACAATTCCTACGTGACACATAAAATGTGATTTTTTTTTTCATTTCCCATATAAGGCATTCTCTCTTCCGTTCGTTTTCGATAATGTTTACACTCACGACTTCATAGGTCTATCACAGACAATCTCTTCCCTGGTGGATAACTTATCGTAACCATTGCCTACAACCAACCTGCCCGAAAATGATTATATCATTTACCTGGTACAGTAAACAACTATCAAGAAACAACTCGACCAGACAGAAAATATTATCAGTGGTAAGACAAATGGGTGTGGCCGTCTGAAGGTTGTTTATGTATTAATCGGGCGCTCCCATTCCTCTCTGGTCGGAAGTGTGTTACGCATTCGTAAACAGTTACAGATCCAGGTGTCAATATGGGTTCAAACGAAAGTGAGTGATTACCATAAAAAGTAAGGATGGTCGATGAAGCCCAAACATGACAAGAATTTAAGGAGGGAATTGTAAACAATGAATCGAAAATACCAGGTAATTTATTTGATGGGCATTTTTTTTCAGAACTAGTGGGTCCTAATGGCGCCGTGCTCCCCTCGATCTCGCGGGTAGTGAAATCGAATTCGTAGCAATCTCGGGATAAGGGCGAAAAAATAGGAGTTCCCGTGTGCAAATTGCGCACGTTAAAAATCCCTCGGCATTTGGAAATCGTAAAGTGTAGGCCACACGGCCGCTGCCTGGCTAAATTGAGACTGAACAGATAAAGGCTACATTACAGATTGTAGTTTTCACTCCAAATCAACAAACATTGACTTGTTATCACTGTGGTATATTTTGGCCCAGTGGGGTATATTCTGGCCTAGACAAGATTATACCTGGAGTATAAAGTAGCCTAGCCCAGATTATACCTGGGGTATAAACTGGCCCAGGCCAAATTAACCCCGGGTACAATCTAGACGAGGGGTATACTTTGACCTGCTACATCGGCCCTGTCCAGCGTTACTGGCTGTTGTCTTTGCCCCATGTTTTACATTCGTCACCGTCTGCCTCCCTCCAGGTTCAGGTCACACAGGTCGGAGAATTCTATGAGGTGCTAAGATCTAGGTCACAGCCATCATTCGTTACATTATAGCCAAAGCTTATATAAAAATGTATGCATAATTAATTAAGTTCGGCGCCAGATAATCAGCAGCGAAGCAAAATAATGGTACATGGGGGAGTTTATTGGAAATGTTCCCATTTGGCACTGTCGACCGTTTTTCTGCCCTCGTGAGAGACTGGAGTGACACCACTGCTCACTTTTGAGGACATTATTTATGATTGTTGTTGATTTCGCACGCGCTTCGCCGCGTTTTCTTTAAATTATATAACTTATTTATGACAACCATTATGTCCAAATAAATGTGAGTTTAGATCCTACTTTATATTCTAGAGATATCCCAGAATGACAAGGTAGAATACAATTTTTGTCGAGGAACAAAGTGATAATTTAGTATGGCACGCAATGTTTACAAGAATGGCAATCGAATTCATGAATATTCCTTGCATAACTAATACGCCTGCCCCAGGTAGATTGCAGGATGTAGGCACGTTACAAGATCACGTAGTGTTCAGCGGATTGTTACGTAGGTTGTAAATCAAGAGCGTCATTGGGAGGATAGTTGGTGCAATGAATAGAAAACGTACACGAGGAATACTGTGTTCAAATCCGCACCGTTATTTGGGTGTCTGACGCGCATACAAAACGTAGTAGTGGAAAAAGAATGCCCGTGAAACGGGCTGAATTATTTAAACAAACAAAAAAGAGGAAAATGTTGGTACTAAGCAATGTATGTTAACATGATCCAAAACATGGATGTTAGTATGACCAAATAAGGAAGATGTTAATCTACCTAACAACAAAAAAAGATATTTTATGAGACAAAAAAGGAAGTTACTTCGACCCAAAAAAGATATTAGTACGACAAAACAAAGATGTTTATGAGGCCAAACAAAGATGTTATTACGACCAATCACATATATTAGTACGACCATAGAAATATGTTTATGTGACCAAGCATAGATGTCGGTACGTCCAAACACAGATGTTAGTACGTCCAAACAAGGATATTCTGCTTCTTCTTTGATCCTTAGCCTCCGACTGTCAAAGCAGTCAGTGGCCATCACGCCTATAGGCGTCTTGTAGGGCAGCAACAAATTGATTCCACTTTGCTCGGTCGGTGGCCATCCTCTTTCGCTTTCCTTCAGGGGTCCATAGCATAGCTGTTCTTGTAATGGCATCAGGTTCCCTTCTGAGGACGTGGCCAACTAAACTCCAGCGTCTGCCAGCTATGATGGTGTGCATGTTCTCTTGGTTACTTCGAATAAGTAGTTCTTGGTTGGTGATGGTATTTGGCCAAAAGATTCGGTGAATTTTCCTTAGGCACATTGTGTGGAAAGAGGACAATTTCGAGATTTCCTTCTCTGTTACTCTCCAGCATTCTGCACCATAGTGAAGCACAGAAAGTACACATCTCTCATATAATCTAAATGTGGTGTTTGTGCTGTACTGGGAAGACTTCCAGATGTTGATGAGACTAGCATAGGCTGTTCTCGCTTTATTCATTCTGTTGTTGATGTCCTTGCTTGTTCCGCCGTCTAGTGTTACTATGAATCCTACGTATGTAAATGTGCCTGTCTGTTCTAGCTTCTGGTTCCTTATAAGGTTATTAGTATGAGCAAACAAATATGTTTATGTGACCAAGCAAAGATGTCCGTACGTCCGAACAAAGATGTTAATGAGACCAAACAAAGATAACTAGTACACCCAGACAAAAATATTAATGCGACAAATGTTTTAATGCGACCTACCATGAATGTTAATAGGAATAAGATGTTAATACCACTAAGATGTTAATCAAAGATGTTGTTACGGATGAGTGAAGCACAACAACAGACAAGTACATACGTTAGAACTATCCGAGACTAATAGTGAGTGTCATGGAAAAGAACAAACTGAGATGGCTGCAACAAGAAAGACTTCATTCATCATTAATTACCTTTGTTGCCCCTCATTACAGCTTGACCCTTACATTTGTAGTGATAGTTTCTGTAGTAATTTGTTTTACACGATTAGGTTACCAGCCCCATGCCTTACCTCATATTAATCAACCCTTACGACACGCATGAGTCAGGAGTAGACCTAATATTTCTTTGTCTCAGCTGAGATACCCGGGGGCACTGCGCAGTGCCATCAAGGATTTTTGCAGGACACATTCCAGGTACAAGACAAAAGGAGATTACAAGAAAGCGATAAATGAAAAGCGAAGAAATTGACCTCAACCAGTAATTGGGAAGGCAAAAGGTTAAAGATATAGAAGAATAGAACCAGACTGTGACTGCTGCAAGAGTCCTAGATTCGAGGAGAGGTGAAGAAAAACACAATTCACACAAACTGAGCATTACCAGATAAAGTGGTTTGAACACCTGGTCAGAACAGAAACAGGAAAAAAATCACTGTAACATGTTCTCTAACTTGATCATTGGACATTAGTACATAAAGAACGCAAGAGAAAAGATGGACTGAGTGAGAAGTCACAACTTTAAAAAAGAAGTTGCTAACCGTCATAAAAACAAAACTGTATCCTCCAAGAGCGTTGTGGGATTTTGTTCAGCCGCTGATCGGCATCGGTAGATAGATAGATAGTTTTTCTTTTTTCCTCTAACCAGCGGCACTCGAGCTTTCCAGCTCTATTTGGCCCAATGACATGTCATTGCGAGGCCGGGGGGTCAGTGGACTTTCCTTCCAACCCGGTGTCGTGAAATATTCTAATCCCCATATATAAATTAAAACGTAAATGTAAAGCCTAACAAATAACTTCAATAAAAGGAAAGAAGAATGGTAAAGAACAGTGCTGTCACAATGACTGTACTAGAAATCCCCCTTGTTTTCTACTTCGTCTGCAAATTGTAACGCTTCACGTTGATAGTAAAAGCCTACTGCATCATTACACGCTTGCTTCAATAAAACGTGTACTGCCATTCTAAGAAAAACCTTGAGATACGCAAGTTGACCTAGATTTAAAATTCCATTCATGTCCTTTTATACACTACGTAGCCAAAAAAAAAAAACGAAAGACAGATAGACTAAAGATAGAAAGAAGGGAGGGCTGAAAGCAGGGACACATGCAACACTAAACACGCGTCGCGCGATACACAATTGCTGCCATCACGCGTGTAAGGCCACATGCACTAGTTTTTTTTCAAATCGACAGTGATAAAAACACTACCCATACCAGAGTTAGGTTTTAAAAACTTACAAAATTCTTATTAGGAAATATGACATTATACTGGTTTACGTTTGAAAACATGACAGTACCCAGACACCCTAAAGTTTGGAAGTGAGGAGGTAGTAACAGCACGACTATCCTAGAAGAAAATGCATATTGGCTCCATTAAATATATATATTTGGGTTCCTTAGGACTTGCTGACAAATAATATGTTAAACGTTACGCAAATAGTCTAGGAATTAACAAATTATAGCCAAAAGAAAATAGTGAGGGTGTCAGACAACACCAAATTCAGAATCGCTCAGTGGCAGAATTTCACCCCACCATTGTACGGGAAATAGGCTGACATGTTACCTCCTATTGGATTGGCGGAAAATAAATGTAAGGCTAAACACGATTAGTCGGACTATAAATACTACTTCTTTGTTGTTAGGGGAAACGTGAGAAGGGTAATATTTTTTGAAAAGTAGGTAAACATGGCATGATTGGTTAGAGCTGCCAATATACTCAATTCAGGGCGTCTGTTCCGGGCCACATCTTGTAATAAACCTACTAAGAAACAGTGCGTTGAGCACCAGTGCATATTGTTATAAATAAAAGCCTGGGACATCGGCAGATCGAAGTTGTGCTATATTCATTGCCATTCAACGTCACTGTGTAATATTTCCATGAATTGTGGTAAGCTTGAAAGGTTTGATATCTTTTTAATGAAAATTGAATGTAAATTGATAAATTATGTCTGTATATATGTGTGGTTCAGTAGCGAACTTGAGGTAAAGCCTATATAATGCTCCAGCCTGAACAGAAGGTGTCGGAGGAAAGTGAAACTAAATGGAATTGCCAAACAGTACACTGACACCTATATTATTGACTAGAAAGAAATAATGCTGGAATTGCAGAGGCGTGGTAACCATTAGGGAGGAAAATACTGGTGAAAATTGTTTCAGATGAAGATAGCAGTTGGCCTACCGCTCTGAACTCAGTGTTTGTTCTGTATTGTTCTCAGTGTAGAAATAGAGTATAAATTAGTTCTGAAGTAGGAGGTACAACCTTCTTGTTTCAGGGACTGTGGTCCTAAAGCTATTGAGCAGTACCTGGTCAGAGCTTTGCTGAATCCAGAGGCGGACAGCATACTCCTTGGTCCATATAGCAAACAGTGAGGTGTCTCCAGAACACAGGGGAGCAATCGAGCAGAGGAGTCTTTTCCTGCCGCCATCACGAAAGTTAAGCCTATGTGGCCAGCGGAGCTCAACATTATGTATACCCCCTTAAACTGACATTGTATTAAAATAAGAGGGGAAATTAATTGTTTTAATGAACGGAACTGAGAACATCTCCAATACTAGTTCCAACAGAAATAAACACTTGAAGTCATGATGACAAATACCAACATAGCTTGAAAAAACAACACCAGTATTACCTCATATTACTACTACACAACTGACACACATATGATAAAATTAATAAAATATGTCACTACAAGATTCATATTGATAAATTCTATATATATATATAACTTATAATTGAAATTGATTGTGATTCCTGGTTCACTTTGTATTTGAATCAGGACACATATATATTAATGAAAAGTAATTAATACATATTGATATTTGAAAATTTACCAGTGACTCGTTTAAGATAGTCTCATAGAATGTTCCATGTATGTGAGTGTCACAGTGTTGTCAAGTGTGGTGTAATAAATTAAATTGTTTATCTGTCTGTTGTTGTTGTGACTTACACTTCATCATATACATACCCTAGACATATAACGTAGTCATCACAATATTCCAGAATAATTCTGACTGAGGTATACATATGTGGCAGCAAGTAAGGTTATCTGTAAAACACTACACCTATTAGATACAGATACCTTCACAGCTGATCTCAGTCAGTACACTAAGTCCCCTATAGATATTTATAAAATCCCACTTTACCACATATATTGGGGTCCGGTCCGGGATATTGAACTTTCTCCTGTTATATATATTGGGAATTATAAGAATTAAAAGGTATCCTTGGGTGGAATTAAATAAGGTTGAGCTCTCAGTGCCTGTGGTGTCATTAAATAAATAATTATAGATTATATTGTTTAGTTAGATATTATTTACATTTACCTGTTAGAAAATGGCGGACCTGGCCAAATTTCGATCTGCTGCTGTACAGACTGCGAAAGAGTTAGGAATGGACGGGCAAATTATGATTTCTTATGTCACTGCTGAATGTGACAAATATATTGAACGGGAAGAAAGAAGATTAGAAAAAGAGGCCGAAAGAAAGTTAGAGGCTGAGACTAAGAGGTTGCAGATTGAGGCTGAGACTAAGAGGTTGCAGATTGAGGCTGAGGCTAAGAGGTTGCAGATTGAGGCTGACAAAGAGGCTAAAGCATTGGAAGCCGAGGAAAAAAGAATGACTGCAGAGAGGGAAGCAGAAAAGGAGGAGAAGAGATTACAAAGGGAACATGAGTTACGACTAAGGGAGTTTGAGTTTCAAGGCCATGCTCCTGAAAATGGTGCCAGTCCCTTTACCTCTGATGCCACTGCTAGTCAGGGAGCCTCAACCTCGGCTATGAATTTTCATTTAGATCATTTTGTTGAGAAAGACGATGATATTGAGAGCTATCTAAATAGATATGAACTATTAGCTACCACATATGGGTTAGAGAGAGAAAGGTGGAGCTTAAAGTTATCTCAAGGACTTCGTGGGGCAGCTTATGAAGTTTTTGCTAAAATGAGCAGAGGTGATCAGGAAAATTATGACATGCTAAAGCAGGCTCTTTTGTTAAGATATGAAAAGAACGCAGAATTTTATAGGAAAAAATTTAGGAATGCTAAACTACTGTCAGGTGAAACCTATCACCAGTTCTCTGCACGAATAGAGACATACTTGGAGAAATGGACTTCTCTGGGGAAAACCCAAGATCTTAAGGAAATGATCCTTATAGAACAATTAAGAGAGTCCATGGCTCCAGACCTGAGAAAGTTTCTCATGGAACAAGGTGCAGAGAGGCTGGGTGAGTTGCTAAATGTTGCTGAAAGGTATCAAGCAGCTCAAGCAGAGGTAACAGGTAATAAAAAGAAACAGGTGGATAATTTTAGGGCACCACAGAACTTTAATAAATTTGATCCTAGGGATCAAAACAAAGGTAAGCACCAGTTTGATAGGCCACGGTATGACAATAAAAATAAAACCCCACAATTCGATGAAAGGAAATATGATGAAAGAAAATCTTTCAACCAAGGGAAAAGTTGGTGTAAAAATTGTCAGATGGACAATCATGACACTGACCGTTGCAGAAGGAAACCTGTGTATATGGCCACCCTTCAGGTCAGGTCGACCTCAAGACAGGAAGAGGATATTATGTTGGATACCACTCCAGAAGAGATGAGGAAGGCACAGGCTGGGGATAAGACCCTCAAGCCTTGTTTCAGGAAATTGTCAACTTGTCATACTACTCCAGGCAAGGGAGATTTTTACATGAAAAACAAGTTGATGTATAGGAAGACTGGAGCTAGATCCAAAGGTCAGGGACAGCTGGTACTTCCTAAAAGATATAGGACAGAATTAATAAGGAGCCTACATGTGAAACCAGATGGGGACCATGAGAAAATAGGTACCATCATTCAAAAGGTGGCTCACAATTATTATTGGCCCAAGGCAAGATGGGACATTGAGAATTTTGTAGAAAGGTGTAGCATAGCACATGAGGGAACACCCACAAGTGGGAACATTGATCAGGACCTGGACACGCCACGGGGCAAAATTAGGCCATATAATAAAAAGAAATATAAATTTGATAAAGTGGACCAAATGAAATGGGAAGCCCCTTTTCACGGACAAGCTTCACTTAACTGTTTTACAATGGCCACTATGCGGAGAGTGCAAAAAGATGTCTTACCCCAGGATAAGCCGAAAATCCCTCAATCGGACTTAAACAAACTGGAGGAAGAGGATGTAGAGAGGAAATCTCTCATCAAGAATTTTAAGTGGGGAGACAGCCCCAAGAAAAGAATTGGTAGCGGTCGTTTTGTGACTGATAATTCTGGGAAGAAAAATCATCACTATAGAGCTTCCAGTGGAAGAGACCATATCGGTCCATGGACAAATAGGTCCACAAAATTAAAGGTCCATATGTAGCTCTGTTAAGAACGTGGACTGATGAAAAGGCAGAGGAAAATATTACATCCTCATACCAATATGTGAATGAGCTGACCACTCGTTTAAAAACTGGCTGGAAACTTGCCAATGAAAATTTGAAACAAGCCAGGAAGAAACATGCTGCCTATTATAACAGGAAGGCGAAAGACAGAGATTTGGCTGTGGGAGAGAAGGTACTGCTTCTTCTCCCCGGGAGTCAGAATAAGTTACAGATTGGATGGCAAGGTCCATATACAGCTCTAGAGAAGGTGTCTAGAACAAATTATAAGATAGATAAGAAGGGGAAAGAAAAAATCTATCATGTGAATCTCCTGAAGAAATATTTGGAGAGAGAACATCAGGAAGAGACACATTTGTTGACCTTGTCTATCGCCATGGAGATGAAAAAGGAACCACTTTCATCATTTGAATATCCATTACACCCCTGTGAGACAGCGGCACAGGTGAAAATCAGTACACATTTAACGAAAACTCAGAAAGAGAGAGTGCAACAGGTTCTAGATACTCATACAGAGGTGTTAACAGACCGACCGGGGCATACAAACTTATTGGAATATGATATGAAACTGATAGACCCCACACCTGTCTGTATGAAACCATATTCGATTCCTTTTGCTAAGGAGACAGCTTTGAAGGAAGAGATAGACTATTTGTTGAAGGAAGGAATTATTTCACACAGTGAATCTTCGTATAGTTCCGGTGTTGTACTTTTAAGGAAGCCCTCTGGAGAACATAGACTCTGTATAGATTACAGGAGACTGAATGCTATTACAGAAGGGCAGGTGGATCCATTGCCGGATACAAATCAGCTGTTTGCCAGACTAAATAAAGCTAAATATTTCTCAAGGGTGGATCTGAGTAAAGGATACTAGCAGATTCCAGTAAGACCTGAGATCAGACAAAATTGTTGGATGTAAACATTTCGGAGGAACTTAATGAATCCCTGAGTTGCCTCTTTGATTGAGGATATTCCGAATGTTTCATACAAGCTAATAAGAAAATTATGGGATCCCCTACGAAAACTCTGGTATCACCAGGTATATGTTATCTCCTCATAACGTACATTTTGAGGAAAATCTAATGTTCTCTGGACATGTAATTGCGCAGACTCAGAGAAGAGAAATGGTGAATACGGGTTGTGAAGCAGCATTAAGACAAGCAGTCACACTTGCGGCTGTTCAGTAACATAACCGAAAAATATTATTGGTTGTAGAGGTCTGAGGCAGATTTCATGAGTAGTGCTTACTCTGAATGGACCCAACTACATAAAACCATGATAGCACAACAGCAGAGTAAAGTCAAGTTGACTTACATTTATCTATGTGTATATAGAATAAAGGACTGACATAAGATGTCTGTTTTAAGAGGGGAGATGTCGTGAAATATTCTAATCCCCATATATAAATTAAAACGTAAATGTAAAGCCTAACAAATAACTTCAATAAAAGGAAAGAAGAATGGTAAAGAACAGTGCTGTCACAATGACTGTACTAGAAATCCCCCTTGTTTTCTACTTCGTCTGCAAATTGTAACGCTTCACGTTGATAGTAAAAGCCTACTGCATCATTACACGCTTGCTTCAATAAAACGTGTACTGCCATTCTAAGAAAAACCTTGAGATACGCAAGTTGACCTAGATTTAAAATTACATTCATGTCCTTTTATACACTACGTAGCCAAAAAAAAAAAACGAAAGACAGATAGACTAAAGATAGAAAGAAGGGAGGGCTGAAAGCAGGGACACATGCAACACTAAACACGCGTCGCGCGATACACAATTGCTGCCATCACGCGTGTAAGGCCACATGCACTAGTTTTTTTTCAAATCGACAGTGATAAAAACACTACCCATACCAGAGTTAGGTTTTAAAAACTTACAAAATTCTTATTAGGAAATATGACATTATACTGGTTTACGTTTGAAAACATGACAGTACCCAGACACCCTAAAGTTTGGAAGTGAGGAGGTAGTAACAGCACGACTATCCTAGAAGAAAATGCATATTGGCTCCATTAAATATATATATATTTGGGTTCCTTAGGACTTGCTGACAAATAATATGTTAAACGTTACGCAAATAGTCTAGGAATTAACAAATTATAGCCAAAAGAAAATAGTAAGGGTGTCAGACAACACCAAATTCAGAATCGCTCAGTGGCAGAATTTCACCCCACCATTGTACGGGAAATAGGCTGACATGTTACCTCCTATTGGATTGGCGGAAAATAAAT